>VZDJ01000079.1:1465221-1500957 GCA_008694505.1 Cyanoderma ruficeps | reverse complement strand
TTTAAAAAAAAAAAAAAAAAGATAATGGTGATGACATTTTGAAGTTAGACATCCCACACCTGGATATTCAAAGCTGGTTGGATTTTGGTTGGTATTTATTTGTTTGCCTCTTTCAGAATTCCTTTTCTTCTGTTTTCTTGGTTGAGTTTTGATTTTGTTGTTTTCTCTTTTTTAAGAATTTGCTGATAAACTTCATGGTCTTTAGATTTAAAATGCAGTGGTAACACAATTTCTAGTCATTATTCTTAGCAGTACAACATCAGGAAAGTCAAAACCCATAAGAAAGACTCATTTTCTGAAAGGACACAGCTCACTGAATTGTTGGATGTAGAGCAGGGTGATAGTATTGATTGTCTTCTTTTTTCCTTTATCTCCTTTTCCTGTACTTCCTAAATTTAGAAGAAAACTGGGATAAAGTATTATTTCAAGGCCAAAAAAACCCCCCAAACCCAAAACAAACAAAACCCACAAAAACCAATCAACCAACCAAATTCCAACTAAACAAAACAAAACAACAAACAACAGAACAAAGACAAAAATGCAAACAACAAAACAAAACAAAGACAAAACCACAAATAACAAAACAAAACAAAACATCCAAAATGTTATTTGTGGCAGAAAAAAATGTCTTATGTCAGATCTTTTTATCTAAGCATATGCACAACAAAGTAAAGATAGGAATCCCTGTGCCATGTGGCCTACTGAAGCATCTAATTTGCATCAAGCCAGCCAAAAGCTTAAGTGGTGAAATTGTTGAGCAGTAAGTCTATTTTATCAGCCAGCTGTGTTCTCATCCCAGATCTCACTGGAATGAATCTCCATGAAGCTGATAGGTGTTACTTACCTCCTGAAGGGCATAGCAAGAGGAATTTTCTTATAATGAGGGTTGTGATGGAAACAAAAAAATAATCATCAACTGCCATAAAACAGCAGGTGACAAAATTTATTATTTCTGGATTCATAATGTCACTCACCTTCAGGGAATGTTTCTTCCCTTCCTGCCACTTTCTCAGGAGTTGAGTCTCACAGTTTTGCTCCCTGAAATGACAGAGGAGACACAACTTCTCTCAGCAAGGCAAGAACCTGTATCAAAGCTCTTCAGTCACGGGAACAAGATCCTAAATATTTATTAGAGCAGTGAGTGTTGCATTCTTTCATTGCATTTCCCTCAAACTGAAGAATTCCACAGAGAAACAGAGAAAGCTTAAGTTTGCTCATTGCTTGTGATCCTTCTACTCTACTTCTGCCCCTTTGCAGCAAGGATATATGACCACTCAGCCTCACAAAAAGTAAGGGAGAGATAATAATTTTTGAAAAGACGATAATATACCTAGACTTTCTAATAAAAGAGTGTGGAGGCCGGTAGATCAGGCTTCAGAGTTGTGGTAGCTCCCCTGAGGAAGTAACCCAAGGAAGCTGCTCTCACCTGGCTGGCGACCAAGTGTGTTAGTTGAACTCTAAGTGAGGCTTTAGAGTTCATACGTTAAACTGTTATCTCCCATTGGTCATCTCCCTACTTCCTCCTTTTTATCCTACCCAACTGGTCTATTTTCGATCCTTCCCCTGACTGGTTCATTTCCAAATCCTCCACCCCATTGGCCAACTTGTGTAGCCCCGCCCCCTGGATTCCCCATATAAGTTCCTTCTATGTTGCGTTCTCTGGTTCTTTGCCCCTGGATGCTTTTGAGGAAGGGGGAGAATAAAGGCTCTGAGGAATTTATAGATGAAGACCCCATCTCTGCTTTTGTGTTGCCCTGACAGCTCAGCTCACAATAGAGCTGAAATCACTAAGGTGGTTGCAGACGTGCCTGTGCAACCAGGTGTGTCCTTCTCAGGACACTTGTCTGGGCACTGAACACCCGCTGCCTGCTGCGACAAAAGAGGGTAAAAAAGCTCTTCTGCCTACAGAGAGTGCACAAATGCCTTGCGCCGAAACAGCAAGCTCTTCTGCCTTCCCAGCTTTTGAGGCACAGGGGTTTTACAGTCTCTTACAGGATTTCCAAGTTTCCTATTCTACCCTCAGCTCATCCAGATCATGCATTACAGCCTCACTGTGACCTCATCTGAATACATGAAGATGTAGAAGTTGGGCTTGTCTTGCTCTCAGACTGTAATTGTCAGTCTGACTGTTCTGTGGAGTGGTCAGACACCGCTGCCAAGCTTTCCACTTTGTGTTCCATATGGAAATCAAGAGTCAGTGCCTTTGTGTAAAACCAAGGAGCTCTTTCTTTTCTATCCCTCAAATATGGAATGACACATGTTGGGGTTTCCTGAGAACATCTAATTAAACAAAAAACCTCAGGGTAAACAGGAGCTTTTGCCCCTCATGCTACAGTCCAACAACTCTTTTAATACTTTGGACCTTGAGGGCATTGCTTTAACCTAACAGCTCAGTAGGTGTGGCCTTCATGAGAGGGATTGGAAGTAGATGATCTTCAAGGTCCCTTCCAACCCAAACTATTCTGTGATTCCATGAAAAAGCCTCTTAAAGTGTGTCTGTGATAATTGCAGAAACCACTAGAAACTCACAGAGGTGAAAACAAGTGCCAGAAAGAAAACTGCGTTGCAAATATGCCACTGTCAGATACTGAAGGGGGAAGAACCCAGTAGGTCCAATGTGAAATAAAAAGTAGGTCTGGGGAAGGACAGAAGATCATGGAGAGCAATTAGAGGGGCTCACTCATAACAAATTTTGACTACAACCTTCTCAGAAATAAACAGGAGTGGCTTCAAATAGTACACTTGAACTTATACAATGCAGAGTTGAAGAAAAACTATGTTTCTCCTTATTATGAATATAATTACTATTGCCTAAAATGCAGAAAAAGAGAGAGTAGTCCAAACCAAAATCCTAAATGACACCTATTGAGCAAAACAAACAACACTTGTAGGGGTTACTTGGGACTGTTCAAGACAATTACAGAAGTCAGCTCAGCATACAGCTGTTGAAATCTCAGTTTTCTACATCAGCAGGGGTTTTAAGATGGCTTCAAGGAGGTTAATGAAATGTCTCAGCAAATATTCATTATGTTGGGCTTTTCCTATGTGTGCAAGGCAACGTGAGAAAAAAGTTCAACCTCAAAGTTGTTTATTTAAAACATCTGAGAGCACAAATGTATCATGGCAAGGTAAAATTTATTGAAAGCTGAAATGATTTCTTTATTATTTTTCTCTCAAGGATCAAAATTCTTTAGAAGTACACTATCCTAAAATCTGTGAACATAAAGCATATTTCTTAGCTCTCTTTAACTGCACTCACTGAGGAGGACATTTTCTCCTCAGGTTTTCTATGGTGATTTCACAGAGGGGTAATTGGTGATTCTTACTTAACTTGCTGGTCACTAGAATCCTGAAGTCCTTTACTACAGAGAAAAGTAATTCCCAGGCTCAGGACTTGCATTTCCTTTTGCTGAACCTCACAAGACTCTCAGATGTGCATTTTTCTAGGTTTTTGAGGCCTCTCCAAAGGGAGATGCAATCATTTTGTGTGTCGGCCACTCCTGCCAGCACTGCACCATCATGCCCATGTATTTCACCTCTAGAAGTATTCTTCAGCTTCCCAGAAGAACCAGACCTTGCATTTCTGAAGTGACAGATTTTAGCCTGGTTTCCTAAAGGAAAAGGTTTCCTGCAGTTATTGTCTCATTCTGCCTGTCCAACTGTCAGTAAATTTAACTTCCTCTAATATCCTTTAATGTTCTTGTCAGATTCAATGAAATTTGAGAGAAAGACAGCATTCTGAAAGACATCAAGTTCCTATACATCTGGGTGAATAAAATATTGGATGCTACTACTTGAGAAGAAGTAGAAACCCCTCAACCTTCATCCATTAAATTTGAGTGTTAATAGCAGATCAAAATCTGCATATTTGCAGATTGCCTGCAAATCTTTCCCAGGCATAAGCCAATAAATCTATACACAGAGAAGAAGGGGAAGAATTTAGGCATTGGGAGGAGAAATTAGGCAGAATTATGTACGGTACTTGTTTATGAATAAGCTTAGGAGTACTGAGGAAAATGGAAAACGGAGAATCACTGGGAACAATGGAAGGGCTCAGGGGTTTTGCCAGAAAAGTGGCAGAGATGAATGGCATACAACACTAGCTATTTTCATTACATTCTTTACTCACAAATCAACTTCTAATTATTGTTGAACCTGTTTGATAATAAGCATTTCTGGTTTTTTGCAAGTTTCTCCTTCTCTACTATGACAAATTATGGCATAAGTATGTGATTTAGCTTGAAGATGGAAGAAAGGCTGACAGGAAGAAGTAGAAATATTGAAGCAAAAATGAAAAAAATGAACAAGCTGAAAATACGTGAAAATATGTTAATACCCACTGTAGATGTAAACAAGTGGTATAAACAATAGTATGCTAAAGAATGATTTTGCTTAAGTGGGAAAAGGCCACTGGATGAGAGAGTTTACTCCTGTACCTATGACTTCCATACATCTGCAATATTTCATGAGTCAAGTATTTGTTCTTGTGCCAAATAGTTTTTGAGCTTAAGTATTTTATTTGCAAATATGTATTTTGTGTTGGATTTTTATTGTTACAATTGCAAACATCTACAAGCAAGCATGCCTATCCTTGGTAGGGAGATAGAGTTAGTGCATTATTAAATACAGGGGATAGTTTTATGAGGATGGACGTGGAGCTTTAAGTTACAGGTGGGGAAAAATATTGCTTTTACCTACAAGGATGTGTTCTTTGCTTCCACACTTAAAAGGAGAAGCTGTCAGAAGTAGATTAATGCTGCTGTGTTGTTCAGTAGAGTCCAGATCAAATTGCTGTAGATCAGCTGGAGAGAGCTAAGGGGCATTTGACTACGGTAACAACTTCTTGTAAGTACCTTTTTTAAAAATTTTCCGTTTCCAAAACTTTTCACAGCTTTAGGAAAACCATTCACATCATTCTTTTTCTTCTTAGGATTACCTATGTGAGAAATATTCACTGTCATATAAACACCATTTTCCTCTGCCTTTCATACTGTCTCTGGATCATTATGGAAGGGCAATGTTACATGGACATGTTTTTTTGCAATGATGCGATCAACATCATTGTAGTGTTCTGGTCTCCAGCACTCAGTTGTTCCTGCTGTTTATTGTATCATGTCCTTCACAGAGACTCTACAATGTGCATAACTCATCTTTTCTATTCTTCAGTGCTTTTCTCTTGCTGGGAAATGAGATGGTTTCTGTCATTGCCTCCCTTGGGATTCGAACCAGTCTCTGTTGACTAGCAAAACACAGGTGTTGATCCTCTCTGTAAACATCCTCCTTTTTAACAGCGCAGACACCTCCTCTTTCCATTTACCATCACCTCAAATCCAGTACCTTTTATGGAGCTCTTACCAATTGAGGTTTTTTTTTGTTGTTTGTTTGTTTTTTTAAGTTTGTTTGTTTGGTTGGTTTTAGGTTTTTTTTTTTCTTCTTTTACCTATTATACCAGCAGTGGTGTGGGCTGCATCAAAACAGCTGTTTCCTAAGAGCTGATTGAACCTCTAATGACACACAGAACACAATGCTGTCCTAACATTTCTTTCCTCTACACCTACATTTTTTAATCCTTTCAATTCTCTGATGCCCTTCTCTTGTCTCTTTCTACCCAGTTCACTGTTTACAGCATCTGCAGCATGTTTTATCTCTTTGCCACTTATTTTTCTGCTTCTCTCTTCCTGTAGAAATCTCACTGGCATGACTTCTTTGTCTTTTTGAGACATTGATATGATTTTTTTTTTTAAAGTCAGATGCATATCGTTTTTTTACCATATTTTTCTTGACAATTTACAACATCTCTTCCTCTGGGCTGTGTGTGGTGCCAGTACAAGTGAACTATCTTTTCTGATACTCTCCTTTTTTGCATATTTATATAATTTGTAGTTTCGCATCACCATTTTTCACTTGTCTTTATTCCACTGGCAATTTTAGTTAATCAAAAAATGCATGGACAAATCAGCTATATATATTTCTAGTCTGACATGAGTCTGGATTGTCAGCTTACTGGATTGCTTAGCTTACAGAGAACAATTTTTTTCTATTTCCTTTTATTTTTTAAATTCAGATCTAATGCCTGATGGAGCCAGCTGCTGGTCAAATTCAATTTCATTTCTGTTGCAAAACCTTGTTTTTCAAAAGATGGAAACATATCCTGTAAATCTTCAATGACTACATAACTGGCCTGAAGGATTTGAAGGATCTTTCTTACCTTTTGGAAATGTTCAGCAGCCACCAGTTCTTTCAGGCCACCCTATGGCAGCAAATACTCTGATGTGTTCAACATCAGCCCTGAAATTTCTTGCATGTGAGCTGAACTTTGATCCATTGACTAAAATGTGCCACAATTTTTCCATATCTCATATGTATCTTAGGCAAAGTTTGAACAGTTAAAGTAGTAAATCCATGCAAAATTACTGGATGCGGTTCCAATCAATAATCATACAGTGGAAAATCTGGTTCATTAATCATGTCATGAAATCACAGACAATCACTGCTTGGAAGTTATTGTGTTCTGTATTAGGGGTTCGGTGCATTCAGTAAGGAACTCCTGGTGTGGGCAGGCTGCGTGAGTAAATTTTATGCCACTTATACATAAAATTATAGAAAGTTTTGGGTTGTTTGGGTTAGAAAGTATTGTAAAGGTCATCCACTTCCAGCCCATCTATGGGCAGGGACAACTTCCACTATCCCAGGTAGCTCCAAACCCTGTCCTGCTTGGCCTTGGACACTTCCAGGGATGGAGCAACCACAGCTGCTCTGGACAGCCTGTGCCAGTGTCTCAGCACCATTGCAGGAAAGATTTCCTTTTGGCACTGGAAGGGGGTCTAAGTTCTCCCGTCACTGAATCTTTTGACTTTTTGCAACACTAATGGTTCAACAATTTGTTTTTGTTACCAAATCTAAGTTGCTTTGTACTTCTGGTCAAGACAGAGTTCACACCAGAAAAACATTAATTTTTTTATTTGTATTTTCTATTTACATCTATGAAATCAAAGTCAAGTGTATAATAACCATTCTCTAACCATAAGAATAGTTTAAGACAAGGTATAGAAGTTATGGATGATCTGTAGATAGAGAAGCTGTGGCTTACTGTGCTTTTTTTCAGGACCTTTAAATTATTATGAATGGTTATGCCAATTTAAATGAGGCTAGTAAATAATTTCATCCACTAAAACTTTTAGCCATGAAATCATGAATAAGAATACATATATTGAAATTATTTATTGGTTTAAAAGACAATGTAAAAGATTAATTCTTTCATTTCTATAGTGCTTTATTGGTTTTATTATTTTTTTTAGGAAAATTATTTGGACAGTGGACACTTTACAGAACAGTTTGCACTTAGCTGTCAAAATCTCTTTAGCATGGAAGATAAAAAGCTTTTCTGTGAAATTCCCATTTGCCATGTGCTCTACTCTGTGTAAGCCAGGATGGCTCTATCAGTCTCTTCTCTTCCTGTGGATCCAGGGTGATATCTGTCTCCTACTGATTTAGGTACAATGAGAAATGTTTTATACATATTTACATATCCTGCTCTGCAATCACACATTTCTGCCCTGCCTTCCACTACATGGGAATACGTTGCTTCTGATAAGCCCTTGGTTTCTGCTGCCAAATGGAACGCGGTGTGCTTTATTATTGATTCCAGCCAAGTACACATTTCATCTTTCCAGTTCACTCAACAGCACCTTTTCCTTCAGTTTTGGTTCAGCAGCACTGTGGCTCCCCAGCCTGCCCTGCCACTTTGCATTCAGCTGTGTTTTCTGGGTAATCGCTGTCACACCACATCCCAAAAGCCTGTTGTGAGGAACAGCTCCCTCCTCCCCTTGATCCTGCTGTGGTCCCAGGTCACTGATTTCTCATCTAAAAGGAAAAGGCTCTGAGTTTGGCCTTCTGTCTGTCTGAAAGTTATTTCCATTCAATTGCTCTGTTTTATTGGCAATGATGAATGATCCCTACTTTTCATACCCAAGGATTATTAGTCTGAGGAAAACCAACAGGAGCAGTAATAAATACAGCAGAACTTGAGTCTTTATTCAAAAGTAAGATCAAATTTCTTGGAAGTCTTTGGTAGCAAAGTATAAAGACAGGCCCAGTTTCTTACAATTTGACTTTAAAACTTACACAGGAGACACAAAGAGGAAAAAAAAAACCAGGCAGGGTAGAGCATGAAAGAATAACAGACAATGAAAACATCTCTGTTGGCACCCCAACATCACCAGAGCTATTGTAAATTGTTGGGTCACGTTGTGAAGAACTGACAAAGCTCACATCCCCTCACAACACTGCAGTGGGGTTGGATCCAGATGATCTTTAAGGTCCCTTTCAAACTAAACCATTCTATGGTTCTACAAACCCAGGATTTGGAGTGTGGAAGAGAGGAGATGGGATTGCTTTCCAGAAGGTTGAAAACACCTTGTATTTCAATTTGGGTGTGGTTCAACTCTGTTAAATATAAGTTCTTTAGGTGAACCTCTCTGTGCAACTACTGCATCCAATAGGTGCATCTACTTAATTATTAAATTAGTTTGAAACAGATGCTTTGATTTTCTCTGTAGTCAGCCGTGCTGTCAATTCTCTTGATTTAAAGTTAGGTGAGAAAACCTCATCTGTTTTACAGTATCAGCCTGATGAATTCTTCAGGAACCCTAAGTAAGAGCTGGATGGAATGTTCTTTCCATGTTCTTTCAAAACCGAGCATATTGGATCAATTTTGATTTTTTTGTTTAACTTTTTCTTGTCTAATTTAGAAAGGCCTTAAGGAACTAAAAAATACTTAGAACTAAGACTAAAAGTAGGTTCCTGACTCACAAAACATGAACAAGATCAACTGCCCTCTGCTGCCTTCTCCAAGTGGCACTGAAGTACTCTCTAGAGTTTTCATGATGTAATCCTCAACCAACAGAAATCAGCATGACTGTGCTAAAACTAATGGAAATGCTGCTTTGTGGCCACAAATAAAGACGTGGGCCTCCAGTCATGAGCATTTATTGTAGGTTTATTGGCCTGTAAAGGGAGCCTGAGTATTTTTTTTTCTTTTTGAAGGTATGGGCCCTTTGTATTTTAAAAAGTTATTGGTGCATTAAGTTTAATTGAATGTACAATTTAATTACTGTGAGCCTCTCAGACCAGAACACATGCTGTGTACTTGCAGTCTGATACATCTGCAACCACACAACTTTGCAGGGATGCTGTTTCTCAGGGATGAGTGTTCCTCTCTGCTGAAACAGGAAATTCTCATTCCTCCTTCCATCTTCTCCCACTAAATCTGCTCTTAGGATCTCTGAGCTATGATTCTCTGGGTGGGATGCTTTTATTTTTTTCCTGCTAATATTCACAATTCTCATGCCGAACATATGCCAGATTTATACCTGATAAATAACAGCCAAGATATTTACCAAGTAGGAAGTAAGAGTAGTTGCAGCTGACCCTGTTTTTGGCACAGAGGAATTGCAAAGTCCCTTTTAAAAGTCTTTTGATGTATCATGAGGATATCTACTTATGAAAGAGAAAAGTGCTACTGCACCTGAAAATCCCTTTCTGGACTTGCTGAATTGGAGTCAGGAAGTGGCAATTCTTGATCTCAGAAATACAATGACAGAGGTGCCAACATATTCTATCTTCAAGACCAGCGGAAAAATGTGGGAAAAAAGAAGTGGGATGGAAAATTTGACACACGTGAATTAAATCCGTAGCTTGCAGAGTTACGCAGGGCATCCCTAAAGTCACACAGTCCAGTTGCAACTGCATTTATTAAGGCATTTTTCCCACTGTGCCTTCAAACCACACTCAGCTCTTTAACTGGGGTTACAGACATCAAAGGAGCAACAGAGGCTCAGTGCTAATGCAGGGAAACATTGCTGTCCTGCAAATGCAGAAGACATTTAACAGGTACTGCTAGAGCCCAGTTCAACATTCAAGTATATTTTCGCTTGTTTTCTGCTTTTCTTCCTCTCTCTTCCACACATCCTGCATTGCCGCTGATCTTTCCAATCATAAGAAAATATGACATCCAAGCCAGGAAAACATGGTGTCTGCATTAATTTATTCTTCTTTCTGCGTGAGAATTAAGCTGAGCTGAAAGGTTTCCAACAGCCTCTCTCCCTCCCTAACTTGTCCTTTCTGCTTTGTTTTTTTCCAGACACTGAATTTACAGAAACAGCTCAAAAAGCAATGGCTGGAAGGTTCCCAGGCCTGAACCCATTACTGCCAACTGATCATATTCACCTGAACAGAAGCTATAACATTGATATATGGTGTCAGCAATAAATATGTTAAGAACAAAAAAGTGTTGAAGAAAAAGGTTTAACACGGCTTGAAATTTTTTTGCCATCTGTCCACTGTGATAAGGTCATGTCCCTTAGAGCTGGTTGGCTCCATATTACAGTGGCTCTGATTAACATTAAATTAACAGTTTAAGACTGTGGTTGCTGCATACTTGTGATTGTGGGGATTTAAGATTGTTCAAACAAACTCTGTGTTCAACCAAAACATGTTTATGTTGTGGGTCAATGGAGTTAAAAATATGCCTAAATTTCATCCTAATTAGGATGAAAATAGTTTTCAAGTCCTAAGCATCATAACAGAGATGCAATTAAAAATACTTTCTTCCCAGAATCACATTTTTTAATTCCATCCTTGCTGAAAAGTTCTTGTCATATTGTATTTTTTACTAGGCTTTTGCTTATCACAAGCAAAATGAAGACATGGTCAAATATCACTCTTTTCAAGACATGTTCAAATATCACACAATTAAAATAATGAAAACATTTATGGACTCTTCAATAAGTCTTGACTTTAATTCTAAGCAAATGAAATAACTACTTTTACCATAATTTAAATTCTTCAAGTTTGTTGGGTTTTTAAAAGAAATTTCTAGACTCCTTGGCAACCTTAAATATTTATTAATTTAAAAAAGTTTAAGCTCAAATTGCTAAGTTGCCAAAAGAAAAACAGATTAATTTCTTCATATTTTCAAGAAGACAATGTCAAGTAACATAAAGTGCAAAGAATAATTTTATTTTCTAGCTCTTCTACGTACATTTATTCAGTAACGTAAGAATCGTGTGAGTTTGATGCTTTTTCTTGCAATCAATTTTGACCAGCACAGTTCTCCGCATATAAGTTCTCTGCAGTTATCTGCATACAAGATAAGATAGATATATATATACACTTTAAAGCCAATATCAGGCGGGTTTTATTCCTCTTTGTCAAGCTACATCCATTCTTAAGAAATTATTTTCTCCTTGGAAATACTAGCTTGTCTAATAAAGCCCAGTAAAGTTAAAAATTTTTGTGCCTTTCCCCAGTATCAGAACAGAAATAATCTTGGGAGCTTCAAGAAAACACAACTTTATTCTTCTCTGTGCCCAAATGCACCGGAGATTTATCTGGATGTTAATGATACCTATTATGTGCTCTAGGAAAGCAACGAGAGAAAGCAAGCTGCTCATTTGGGGAGACATTATCACTACTGGCATTCTGACACCTTCGATAAAGAACAGCAGCAACATCACTATAAAATCTTTTTTAAAATCATCAAGTTCCTATCAGCAGTTACCAGGAGAAAGCCATAGGCATTCATCTTGCAGGACCTTGCTGGCACTTCTGATTTCCTTTGAGAGGTTTTAATTGAGGTCATCAGGTGCCATGAAATTTAGCATAAATACAGTTTAGAAGAATTCTCTGTTTAAGAATTACTAAGCTAGCAGAATTGACTGGAGCCCTTTCAGCCCTGACAGACCTTTGGTTCATTCAGGGTCCTAGCAAAGTTAGAAACAATAATGTTGCTCTGTAATTGGTGGCTAACTCCGCTTCATCCTATATCAGCTCATCAATTAAATACGACTTTTACAATCTTGAGGAAGGCCTACATGGCTAGAAACTGTGCTTCTGACAATGCTTTTGCCTGCCACTACCTCTGCAGCTTTAGATTAGCTCCTGAACTTTTTCAATCCCAATTTCCCCAGTTGTTAAACAGGAGCAATCACATTTTGTCTGTCCATTTATATAATGCATTGGTTCTGAGTGCACATCACTTACTGCATTAATTTTCAGTGTTTAGAACAAGAAGGAAGCAATGACACATAGGAGAAGTGGTGGGGACAGGACATGAACAAGCACAGAGTGTGAAATGTAGAGCAATATTCCCTGATTGGAGGACTTCAAAGTGAATAAAATGTGAACAAGTGGCAACTGCACTCAGGATTGCAGGACAAAATTGCACTTAGATGATACATACAGCCCTGGATGATGCTAGCTGCCAGGTGCTGGGCGAAGTGTTCACCTAGAAAACTCAAAACCTCTAATGAGTTCTTTGTGTTTCAAGTCAGCTTCTGGAGGCTGAAAATTGGTTGAGTTGTGACCTAGATCCCAGAATCCCAGAATCATAGAATATCCTGAGCTGGAATGGACACACAGGCATCCTTCCAGCTCCTGGCCCTGCACAGGACAGCCCTAAAATCAAACTGTTTGCCTGAGCATGTTATTTAAGCACTTCAGGTTGCTGCTGTGACCACTTCCCGGGGGAGCCTGTTCCAGTGCTCAACTACCCAACTACCCTCTGGGAGTAGAACCCTAACCCATTATCCAACCTAGATGTAGTTGATAACACGGGATGGAAAACTGATTTGTTGAGGCTGTTTTATTTCTTTATTCTAAAATTGGAAAAATCTTAACCGAAGTGGAAATGCTAATGAAATATTCCCAAAATCATAAACTACTCCAAAACATCTTGGTAAACTATAATGTTCTTACAGTCTAGCAGCAAATACTCTATATACTGGGTTATAAAATTGATTGTGTCTGCAAATTATTGTGGTGGGGGAATTCCTCTAATTCCCTGAGCTGGGAAGTGAGGGAGTGTTTTTCACTGAAGCTAAGGAACCCTCAACTACAAAAAAAATTTTATGCATCAAAAACACCCAGCCTTTGTTCCAATATTGAATATTGATAAAGACTAGACTATAACTGTTGTGGTGCATTTTGGGTTTTGCCAAGTTCTGCATGCTTTAGTTCCTTGTTTTATAATGGTTTGTCCCTGTACCTCCATGTCCAAACCCCTTTTGTTTTTCCTTAGTTATGGGTTCTGTCCATCACCCTGCAACCCCACCCTGAAGCCTGGAATATTCTAGTGGGAATGTCATGTGATTCGGCAGGGTCTCTTTTCTTCCATCTTTTATGTGTATAGAATTGTATTGCTAATTGTCCTTTTGTTCTGGGTAATTCCCCCTCCTTCTGGGATTNTGCACTTCTACATGGGCCACCCGCTGGGTAAAATAAAACGCTGTTGAACCCATGTGAAGTCCTCCTTTCTTCCTCACCATTGCCATGTTTCTGCCTGAGGCCAAGACCCACAAGATCGGAAAGGCACCGAGCTGTGCCCTTAATGTGAGCTTGGTGTAAGAGCTAGCCGGAGAGCAGCACCGAACACCCGCATATAACCAGGACTTTGAAGCATAAATTGAGAACCAAGTGCTTCAAATCTGTTTTCAATAGGCTAGTTGGTCATCAGCCTGATTTTCCAAAATTACCATCTGCCAGGAAAAGCTTAAAATAAAACCCAACCTTTGGAATTTTAAATGTGTGGTGTTTAATAAACTCACAGAATGATTTAGACAGGACCTAAATTTCTTCAAGCTCTGATCCCCTGCCACCTTCCAGTGTCCCAAGTTCCAAGCCCTGTCCTGCCTGGCCTTGGACACTTCCAGGGACATGGCAGCCACAGCTTCTCTGGGCAACTTCTGCCAGGATCGCAGGTTCAACTCAGTCCATAACTGATTTTGAAAGACCCTTAACTTCTCTAAATAGAGGGTATGAAAACAGCAAAGCAAGACTGAAGACATATTTTCAGCATCACAGCTATGTAGAAACATCACAAAACCCATCACTGTGTTTACACCACACTGCCATTACAGAAGTCACAGAGTGAAGCCGTATGTTGGAGCATTGCAGCTATGCACTTCATTTCACTTCAAAAATGCAAAAATGTGATTTTTCTTAGAATGTAATTCCAGACTAGCATCAAGTTTCATGTAGTTTACAACTTCCTTCCCCTCTCTTTTCCTGAAAACAAAACCCCAAATCATGTGTTTCAGAGGTGCTGTTTCACTACGCAAACACTTCACAGCAGGCCCTGATATAGACTGTGATACAAATAACTGTATCTTAACCTACAGCTGAGACTATTCACTGGTTTTCCAGTTCTGAATCCAGCCCTTCTGTATAAAAAGGTGAATCTCTTACTCAATTAGAAATGACTTTACAAAAATTATGAAGGTCTTCCTGGCACTGGTAATTCTCATGCAGGTGTGGATGCTGAGCTTGTGTTACAGAGGCCTACAAGGCTTGCAGCTTTCCACAGAGCACAATTTGTGATCAATCCTGTAACTAGTCCAGTCTCAGTTTTTAACACCTTAATGAAGAATATTACCAAAACAGTCCTGTCTGTGCTAATCACAGTTGTCGAATTTCATGAAGAATACATCACTTGATTTGTTAAGCCATATTTAACTTTTCACATGCCTTTCAAATTTCCAAAGTACAAGGATTCTAGTGTCAGACTGGGTCTGATTTTATTTCATGAAGTCTCATAGTCGAATCTCACCAACTCACCGTGGAATTGAATGGAAAACACTTGCAAAAGATGAAAACCCATCTGAATTCCAGAAAAATGATTTCTGGCCAGCCGGCACAGAGGACTTTCTGTTCAGTGAAAAGCAGAGGAGCTACCACACTATGTGAATCTCCAGATAAGGCTTTGGGAAGCTACAGAGTTCTGGTGCTATAGTGATACATTTCTTCAGAATTTTAGTTCCTCAAATGGTTTGTTCTGTAAACCCTGCCTCTCCTTCCTTGTGTGGTTGGTTTGATCCCAGCAGCATTCCAGTGTGCTGAGGTCACTCGCCCCTTGAGTATATCCATTGTTCCCCCTTCTCCCCCTGCCAGTACTACTCTGTGCTAGCCACTCCACACTTTGGGTTCCAGTTGACCCCCTGCTCCTTGTGTTCACATTGATCACTGTGTTTGTGCCCTCCCCTGAAACCCCTCTGTTTATAAGTGCCTGCGAGGCTGGCCAAGCCTTAGGGCTAAGATCGCTTTCAGCCTCTGTGGATAAACTGGTGACTCAGAGAGGCATATGGAGTCCGTCTCATGATTTCCTACCCCGATCGTCTGTAGGGTCCCAAGGACACTCAGGAACTCTGGGGGAAATGTCGCAGCCCCCCTTTGTTCATGGCCCTGGACTAAGGCTGGGCTTACAACTCAGGATTTCATCAAACTGAAGGGAGGCTGTCACACTGCCTGCTCCCTGGCAAGACAAGCTGGGCTTGTGATAACAGCAAGAAACCCCACGGTGAGGGGTTTATTGGCAGCACTGGGTCTGGTCTTAAAACAAGGTGCAAACACAAGGCTCTGCTCTGGAGGTCTCTCTCTAAGTATCACTCTCTTTTCTCTCTGTGGTGTAGTGATTTACAGCCTGGGCAGCACCCTCCATAAGGCAGCAGGGGGGAACGGAGCCAAGACCCCGCCCTTCCACTTCACACCTTTAGAGGAGTTGTGAGAGTGATATGACACCTCTCCTTTCTCTTCCAGGGGCAGGAAATCTGTGTAACAACCCAGCACTTAAACAATGATTCACCTAGATGAGTACTGATGCACACAGAGACTGGTTACAGAAATTCTCTCTCCTGCCATTACATTTTTCTGAGGATACTGCACTGGCACAGTTACTCACATGCAGATCCCCCTGAGTGCACAGGCATTACTCTTTCAATCATAAATTCACTTTGTGTTGTGGCTTTCCCCTAGTGAACTTCTCCAGTCCATTGTAGCACATTTTCTGAGAATGGCTTTATTTCCAGCTGTATTTGTAAAAAAATGAAAATAGTTTCGCTCAGTATCTGGCTCTTAAATTTTTTCACCCTAAAGTTCTGAAAAAAAATTTTGGCTTTTTTCCATCCCCCTCCTGTGAAATAAGTCAAAATATTCTTTTACCTGAAAAAAAGACAGACGGAAGACACCTGACCTCTACAAACACCTTACAAAGATATCTGAAATAAGAGCTTTGTGAGTTAAGATCGCTATTTTAAAGGTCCAATCTCAAATTAATAGTTAGAAAATGACAAATTACTTTTATTCTTGGAGAATTTTTTAAAATTTCAAAATGCTTTTCATATTACATGGAAGTGAAATTTATGTCACAACAGTTTATCTTTTAATATTACTAAGCTGAATTCCCTGCCTACCTTTCTTAATGATAGACAAGAATTTACTCACAGAAAAGCTGGTTGAAAACATCTTCAAAACCTCTTATCCACAGAGTTATCAACACTTTAAAAGAAAGATAAATATATACATACACTCACAAACATATATATATATATATATTTATGTACATATGTATATATTAAATGTCCTTTAAAAAGAATATCTCTGCCAGGTTTTACTTCCTTTCTTTCCATTGATATTGGACATACTGAACTGATTAACACTTGTCTTCCATGCAGCCCTAAAAAAAAACTCTCTTAGTTTATATAAACTGCACCCCTCCTTGCCACAGAATTCAGCAGACTCTGAATTTGGGGGCTGGGAATTCACAGGTGTAGGTACAGACCTGATGTGGGTTTTCCAGCTGCACACTGAGTCTGAAAGGAGAAGAGAGCCCATCAGCAGGGGAGCTGTAAATGAAGTTTATTTACCCAGATCAGAGAAGCCTTCCTCTGGAATAAATAACAATTTTATATTAAATTGCCATCTATCTGCCAGATGCCAATAAATGGAACAGAAACATACTATTGCATAGCACAATAAAAATAAATACTATTCAATATGCAATATATAAGAAGAGATAATTACACATATCCCCAAGGCAAGCAGGATTTAGAAAAAAGGCTGTTTGATACTATTCATAGCATTGCTTGATGGGCTCTTTGGAATAGCCATAAATCCTCTGTTTTCCTGGCAGATGGAAATAAAGCCAAAGTGATGCATCAGTTAGCCTCAAAATAAGTCCAGTGATATTCAGCAAAAATGTGAGATAACGACCCCAAATTCTGTATTCACCAGGGAAATTCAGTGCACTCTGTGCTTAATTTTCAATGCTTAGTTATGTGGTCTTCCTTGTGCTATCTGCAGCCATTGTTAGTCTGACATGATGAATTGCCTCCTCGGGTCTCAGCAAGGATAATTATTCTCTGAGCAGCTCACACAGCCGCCCTCGTTGCACACAGAGAGAATGCAAAAGTCAGGAGAGTTTGGCAAACTAGGAAAAAAAAAAGATACAAAACTAAAAAGAAAAACAACAAAAAACTTCTGACTGCTTCAGTTCAGCATGTGATTGAAGTCCACTGGAGCAGATAAACCCAGCAGGGTTGGAACTAGAAGATCTTTAAGATCCTTTCCAATCCAATCCAAACCATTTACACATAAAATATCTGCTCCCCCCCACCCCTGCTTTATGGCAGCAGTAACAGGATATTTGACTAGCCTCACCTCCACTTCTCCTGTAAGCATGAATTTGACATTTTATATCCTTCATGTCAGAGGCTGAGAATATGATCAGCTTACAGAGTAGTTGGAGGGCTCGGTCCTCTCTGCTCCCCAAAGCAGGGATGGCATTTTAGAATAAGATTTGTGTCCCGACTACATCATAACATACCCAGGAACACTTGTACATAACACTATATACACTTACATTTTGCAAGTCTAGTAATTTTTTTCATCAACATTTTAACAAGAATCTAAAACTTGTTGCTTCAATAAATTGCAGTATTTCTGAATCTGTGTTCATGAAAGTTCCTGTTGAAATTGTCCAGCCTTAGGCTGTCAAATTGGTAAACTGTATTAATTGGGAATTTGTGATCATGAATGTGACCAGAAAAACAGTGTAAGCCATGCTATTGCTGCATCTAGGATTTATTGCACATAACCAGACTTAAAGAACAGAATTAGGTGTGATCAGAAATTAAACCCAGCCAAATCCAACCCTTCTAATCTCTGAGAATGATCTGGAAAGCAAAGGGGCTTATTTTTTCCCGAATTACTATGCTCTTAACACAATAACATCTCATCAGGGTACATGGTGGCTGCAGGAAAAGGTGGAAATTGCACTCTCTTCTTCTTGCGCGCCTTCTTGTCAGGTGAAATGGGTTCCCTTCCTCAGCCAAGCCATCTGAGGGACAGTGCTGATGTCCACAGCATGGAGGAGATGAACTTGAAGCCTGCATGAGAGAAGGAGTGAAAAGGAGGAAAGCCAGCAAGGGCAGGGAGAGATAACACCACTGTTATTGATTTTTTTTTGTGTGAAAACAGTTCAGATATTGTGATAGGATGGTAATGCAAAAAAAACCCAAAAAAAACCAAAACAAACAAACAAACAAAAAAACCCTAAACAGATGAACAGGCAGATACATTAGAACAGATTGATTTTTCACTTTTATTTTCCTTAAATATATTGGTGGGCTTTAAGCAGTCAAAAAAGCCCACCTAGAAACTCTCCAGTTAGGCACCTTCTGAATTTCTGAGCACTGTGCCAAATGTCCCCCCTCATCTGACCCTTCATTAATAGCTGTACTACAGTTCACTGAGGACCTCAGACACTGGAATTGGCCCAATTTACAAAATACCATTTTACCCCTGATAAGAAGCTCAGCCTAAGAATTTATATATATACATGATATGGGCAAAAAAAGAAAAAGTGTAGGAGTAATGACAGATCTTATCTCCATCACCAGGGGTAAGAAGGCATAGAAAGGCTAAGTGGTTTTATCAGCCTGTGGAAGCATTGAGACCAAAACACCTCAGCATCTTCCCCCTGTGCTACATGCTGACTGGAAAGGATGTAGGCACTGACAGGGATGGGCACACTAGAGACCTGGAAGGTCTTGGCTTGCAAAAGAATTATGTTGATTACTTTCGTTATTTTGCCATGCTGAGAGAGAGTTGGATCTCTGGAACCTCTGAGAGTTTGAAGCCAAGGTTACAAACCTGCTCCTCCCTGGAGGGCAAGCAGAAAAATGGGATTCAGTCAATAAGAAGTTATCAGCTGAAATCTTTCTTTGCAGAGTAAGTGATCTGCAGACACTTTTTCTTAGAAATCTACATGAATCTTTGCTCTTCAAAGTGCTTTAGGCTAAAAGCAAACAAACACCCTTAGCCTGTCCTTTCACATGTGTCCACTCGTCACCTCCTCAGTCATTTTTGGAAGAGTCCTTTGTGTTTTTCTTTGTATTTTTCTTCATTTCCTTCAACTTCAGACAAGTCTGTGTCCTCAGTAGTCACACAGCAGCTGCATCATAATTGTTTGGAATAAATAAAATGCAAACTGCTGCTGCGCTGTTTTCCTGCATGCCATATAAAACTGGAATATATACAATACACCTAAAATAGCTAATTCTTTGTAAGGAGTTGTAAAAGATAATGATCCCAAAGAAATAGTGGTGATTGCCCTGGCCTACACGCTTATGCTACCAAAATATTGATAACAACAATTTTAGAGGAGCGAAATCTCCTGTAATTGTCTTTTAAATTGCATAAGTGGGCCAAGATTAAATGTTTGCATTTTGTACACTGTAAAGTACATTGAATAGGCTAAGCACCATAGAAAATATACAAACTATTCAAAGAGGTGTTGATACGTTATCTATTTAAGTTCTTCAGACTTTTCTTCTTCTTGTTCGGTTGGGTTTTTGTTGTTTGGGGTTTTTTTCCACTGAAATATATTCTCTATTTTGTTCAGTTCTCAGAGCCTTCCAGTCTTTCTGTTGTCTACAGGAGATCAGGCTGTTCAGAGGTCTATTAATCTAACACTTGTTTTGATGTCCTTTACTTATTTTACTCCCAGAACTTCCCTTACTCTCCTTTAGCACCCACTACAGAAAATACTTTTGTCATAGGCCACAGGAAAATGTGATGATAAGCATTTGATTACTGACTTCTCTCTAGCAATAATGCATTTAGTGTGAAGTATTTATTAGAAGGAAATGAAAGATTCAGGCTTTTTGAGGAACGCTAGCCAGCTTTCAAGATTAACTGACAAGAAAATATATTGTACACTACTAATGGGAGATGTGTCCCATACTGCTGCTATTGAAGCTGCCACACAAAATAATGAAATATTCTACAAAACATGTCTACAAGGTAATTTATACAGAACCAACACTTGTCATACTGTTGGAAGTGAGTGACCTATGCTATTCTGCTTTGCTCCACAACCTCATTAGTTATGGTGGCTATGGGGAGCTCTATGGACAGGTGTCCTGGGACTCTGTGATGGAGAGGAGAAGGGTCATAAAGCCAGACCCATGCTGATTGCTGTCTAAGGCTATTGCAGGGCACATTTTTAAAGTTCCAGTGGAAGTTCCTGTAGAGAATTGTCATAGTTAACACACAACCCCTGTTCCAAAGGCTGCCCCCAGCCAGGATGTGAAGGGGAATGACCTGTGCTACATCTCGCAGGCTGAGCAGCTCCCCGACTGCAGTATCAGTGGAGGACAAAACCCAGAGCTACACATGCTCCTGGGATTTGAGAGTGTATTGCTCCCCTTCCCCTTCTAGCCAGGAACAGAATAGGTACAGCAGAGCCCCTCTATATCCTCATTTCTGTGTCAATACTAGCCTGAAAATGGCTCACTCCAGCAGAACAAAGGACCCTGTCTCTGTCATAGAAGAATTTTATCGCTCCCTTTTTCCCTCTTTTTGAAGTTGAATGGCTAAAGAAGGATATGATAAGCTGAGGAGAGGGATGAGGTGCCTATCTTGTGACAGGCACTATGCCACATCACAGGGGACAGTATACAACACCAACTGCCACCAACAGTCAACATCTAAACAACAATAGGAAATTTCTAAATCTAATTCTAACTTTTCTGTTACTCACCATTTATTGATCTCTCCTAGTGCTCATCATCTCCAAAAGCATGCTGGTTTCCAGTGGCTTGAGACCAAGGACATGAAAATAAAGAAAATTTACCCAGAAGAAAGCTTTGTTGAGATGGAAATAAAATCAAGTCCAAATCACCTTTAATCTGTCATTAAAGAGTACAAGATTAAACTGAGATTATGGAAACACTCATGAGAATGTACTGGGCTGAACAATTGCTATAAATGAAACCCTCTCTTTCTTCTCTTAGCACATTGGCAAACAACTTGAAAAAGAAAAATGCAATACTGATCAAAGTACATGTGTAACTAATTACCTGATTTTACATCCTTCCTCCCCTCTGTGCAGGCATTAATGATGAACATGAAACACAGGAGTGAGAGCAGATCAAAAGAACATTACCTGAACGTGCATGAATATCTTATATCCCCCCTTTCCTCCCAAGACAACACTTCTCATCTCTCTTCTGATGCTATTTCACATCTGTTATTCTTTTTCATCTGCTTTTGGTTTGACAGGGCTGCATTGCACATATTGGGGACGTGGACCAATGATTATTTCAGTGTGAGACATTCACTTGATTTTAACTATCCGAGCTTGAAAAATTTGACCAGCAAGTCTAAATTTGATTCAAAATGTGGACTAAGTTTTCTGTTAGATTGCAACTCAAGACCTCTATCTCAGTTTGAATCTGGCAGCCTCATGAGCCTAGGAGATATTGGAATGACTTTCTGATCCTGTGTGGGTTTTTTTCTTCCCTTTGTGCAAGCAGCAGAACTCTCATGAGAATATCCATCTTTATGACAATGTCTCTCTCTTCCTGTAACGCTGTTAAAGAATGAATTTTCTTGTGGGATTTCAGTTTCTTTCAAACCATAATCAACAACAACCCACTTCCCCCATCAAAACCCCACATAAAACACACAATAGGAAAAAGCATGTGGTGCATATTCCTTAACTTCATGATGGAAATAATATAAAATCTCTAATGTTGCCTAACATCAGCATGTGCTCTTCTGGTTTATTTCACTTTCTTTTGGTATTTTTCCTCTCTCTGCCTCCTTAGTAGATCAGCGTTTTAGGCATCATATAAGGTACAAGCCAAGGACCACTCAGGTAAGCATTTAAAGCACTTGCTCAGTCTGAAAGACCCTGCAAACTCCTATTTTCTCGGCAGTCTAGAAACTATAAACCAAGTTCCCTACTCATTTTTTCAGTCCATTCATCTTCCTTTCCAGAACCTTCCTAATGCTGATACTGTTGTGTGGATTTAACAAACACAAATCTGTGCTTTGGTTCCTGCACAGAGCCCCTTTGTTTCTGTTAATCCCAGAACAATTGCTCTAATACATTTGTTTTTACCACAGAACCTCCCTGCAACAGAAGACCCTGGTTGTGTTGCCTCTATTAACTAAGAATAATTGTTGATGAAATTACGTCCTCAAGGCCTCTTTCATTAGTTTCTTTTGAACTTCTGAATGCTTTCCCAGGGATTTGATTGCTTTTAGACTGGCACTTCCTAACAAGGCTTTTGATGTAAACTTTCATGCCACTGTTACTATGACAATAGCGTAATGCTGCAGTAGCATTAATTGGAATTTTGATTATTTCCTTGGCTCAGAACACTATGTTTTAATAACTGGTTCAACTGGGTGTCAGATCCATGCTGCAAGGCTAAGCTGAAATCTTTATTTTGAATTAAGAAAGCCACTAAGGAGGAATAAATGGAGGATGGAAGTGACATCACAACACCATTATGTCCAATATTCCTCTGTATTATTTATATGATAAAGGAAAATTAGTCATTGTATAGAAAAAATGCACATTTTCTTCCATGCTAGGAAATTATTACATAACTCTATACCAAAATTAGTTTTCTTTCAGATTTAAGAAATTATGAAAAACAATAAATGTAAATTCCCCAAAACCAAAGTATAATATGTTCATGTTTGAACCAGAGTGGATGTGGAGAGTTTTATAAAGGCAACAATTATCACCACTGCCAACTTTTAGCATTACTCATTCCTCAGTATTTGAAAGTGCAGCATATAACAGGGCAAAGCATAAATTTTTGATGAGAAATATTTAATTTTTCCTGTCCCAGCTTTGTATCAAATCCCAATTAGATATTGTCAAGGGACAGAAATGAAATGTGTCACAAAATTAATTAATCTCATTCAGTGTTCTTTATCACCAAAATTAACCCCCAGTTTTAACTCTCAACAATTCATTGTATTTTGGTTACAGATATGTATGTGTACATCTTTACACATACATCCTTCTTTATTGAAGCCAACCTGGTCACATTTTAGGGCTAAACCAATACCTTTTAAAATCAGTGCATAAAAGTTTTCAATTCCTTCTATTATTTATATATTTATTTATTTGCTTGTTTATATTCTCATATTTCAGCCAATATCTTACTAGAAATTTCAGTCTAATTCCTGAAGATGGAATGCAACTGAACCAAAACCAAGTTATTTCTCTTCCAAGGTTTCCAGCTAAATTACACAGGCTCTATTTTTTTTCTGTGTGTTTGTTTGTCTGTTTGCTTGTTTTCCTTGTTTGTTTTGGGTTATTTTCTCTTCATTTGATTTTTTTTGGTTTTTTTTTTTATCACAGAAAATCTCACAGAGAATTTCTTAAATTTTTGAGATTTTTTTTCATTTCTGGTAAAGGTTGTCAGGAATAGAGTGAAAGCTATAAAGCCTGTTTGCCCAATTCAGCTCAGCCTTGTACCATTACAATAAAAGATTGGCCTTTGGAAGCTTGTCAGAGACAAAAAAAACAATCATATAAACTCCCTCCCTATCCAACATGTAGCCACTATTCTGTTCAGTGCTTTTTTATCCACAATTAAAAAGCTCTAAGCAGCCCAGTCACCAGAACTTACCAGTGTCAACATCACCAATAAAACAAACCACAACACATACATATAATGTTATAAAATCTTTTACCTCCTAATCAAAATGTAAATACATAGGATTTTATTTCTTCTTTTTTCCACCCCTTTGGGTTTTTTTAGTCTTTTTGGTTTTGTTTTGTATTGCAAAGCACATTCCTATATTACTGCAGACATGTAGGGATGCATATCTCCAAGAAATCGATGGGATCTGTCTCGAGTGGTTTGATCAATGATGGCCCCCGCCCATTTCAGCCTGGACATTCATCTCCTGTTGTTCTTCAGACAGTTTACAGATTAATAATGAAGCATAAAACCAAGTTAGTGGTAACATATGAGCGAGGGAGATGCAAAGCTGAACATCTCACATTAAGGGCTCTCTACACCAGCAATCCATCAGACTGGTTTGCACTGCAACATTTGTATAGTTTCTGGTGCTTCCTCACAAACACCCACAAATAAAGAAATACAGCTACTTTATGAGAATCCCTCTATTTTACTTATGAAAATGAAACCGCTGGCCTTTTAAAGTGCAAATGCAATGAGTCTGATTCTCCCATCAATCAGGCAAAGTAAATCAGATGTCACGATATTGAATCAAGAATCTATGATGATTTACATTGGTTATTAAAAGTAATTATTCTATGTCAAGTACAAGAGAGTTTGGGTTTTGTTTTCTTTCTTTCTTTCTTTCTTTCTTTCTTTCTTTCTTTCTTTCTTTCTTTCTTTCTTTCTTTCTTTCTTTCTTCATTTTTGAGGCTTTTTCCAAGATACAGGATCAATAACACTACTGGGAAGAAAGTGGATTATTCAGGATGGTAAGATGAATACCTTGCTAAGATCACCTGTATTAATTCTATGAATACGGTATGACCTCACCTGGGACAATAAAATTGAAATTTATCCTGTAGTCTCAGGCTATTCTATCTACATAGCTACTTATTTTGCTTGATTCATTGATTGTGAGTAATTTCAATCCCTAAAAAAATGTCTAGAAACTATCAGATTAGACCTATTTTTTTCTCCTTAAAATAAAAAATACAGAGAAGCTACTGAACTAAGGAGTAGTTAAGATCTACTCCTCAATTTCCATATTTTCTTTTTGTTCTAACTTCAGCTGTTTGTTTTGGCTATCAAATTCACAAGTTTTCCAAGTAGGTCATGTGTGTCAAGCCTTCCTCAAAAGCAGTTGACACACTATAGCCATACAGCAGATGATAATGAAGACAAGAATAAACATTTAAAAATTCGTCATTTCACCTCCGATATCAAAATTAGAAACAGGAAAACAGAGGAGGTCACTAACAAGAAATTATTTTAAGGATTTTTTCAGAAGAGCTAATCATTCTTTCTGATATTAATATGAATATAATTCATATTAATAAATATGGTTGGGGTCTTAATCAAAAAAGAGAAAATCAATCTAGCAGCATATGAAAATAAAATACTTAGAAATGTCCATTTTTTCATATTCCATCCCCTGCTAAGACTGTATTTTTATTTAATATGAAATTGTTGTCTTGGTAAAGATATTCCAGGTTATAGGGTAGAAGGAATAGGGACAGTTTTCCGATTATCTCAAAATCAACCAATTATCTTAACTTATTTTTATATTTTTTATTTCCCCAAAATTCACTAAAATATTTGGATATTGACAATGAAAGCGGGAAAGAAAAAAGACATTTTCTGTTAAAGAAAATTTTGCATCTACTTGAATTATTTTGCCTTTTCATCTTCCTGACAAAGTTAATAAACTCCACTAAGAATTCATAAGTGAATCAGAATTTGTTAAACACATGCAAACAACCAGGCAAAGATGGGGATCAAGAATCCTTGTCACATGTGGCTCACACAGTGCTGTGGAAGTAGCCAGAGCAAAACACAGAAGTCCACACTGTACAACCAAGCAAGGACTTAATCCCCTTAAACCAGTGAATTGATCCCCCCTAAAGAGACTGAGATGCAAATTGTGGTTATTTAGGGAATTACATACAGATTTAGGCTCAGTGTTTGTGTTGGCCTCCCTATTTCAATAATGTAGGGTGAATGTCATCGGCAAAATTAGCAGTCAAATGCAGATATAACAATTGCAAAGATGCTTTCTGACAAGATTAGTTGCCTTGCAGGACCTCTCTGGGCAATTCACCATCCTATTAAGTCCAGCCTTTCACTAATCTCCAGGTTGTCAAGCAGAGCAGAGCACTGCTGCCACAAAACAATCTCTACTGTGTCTCTACTGGGACTGGGTTGGAGGAATTTCAGTTTAAAAATCAAAAAATTTAAAAGAGAAAAAAAAAAAGAAAAAAATCAAACCCACTGTTCCAAAAGGGTGAAGGGGGAAAATAGGCCAGGCTGGATAGGGAAAGGTGATATCGAAGTTTCAAATTTTTATGAAGTACATGGTCATAGAAAAATTGAATAGCAACTCACTTTCTGTTTTTTGAAGATTAAACAATTTTAATTTGTCATTTTGGTTAAATATATTGAGTTACTAGTCCTGCATCCTGTTATGGGCATTGTAAATGGCCCCAGGTGGTTTGTGACTACTGAACTGTAGAGAGCAGAGTGAGGACCCTGATCAGAACCATGTCTTTCTATAGCATGGTGCTCTGGCCATGTTTCATAGCACTTCACAAAGTTTTAGGGTGCTTTTGTAGCACAAAGACAACATTTTTGCTCTTTGCTTACCAGCAACAACATTAAAACAACCATTATCAAGGCCAAATGTAACCAAAAATAAACAGCTGTCAGTTTAAAGCCTTTGAAACAGTGATATATAAATCATATTATCTCATTTAAGGTGTTCACTTACTGGTTTGACTTAAGAAAAAAAATGTCTTCTAGAGAATTAAACATAGTCACACCTGTTGAGAAGTCCTATTGCAATACTCAGCAGAACTTGTCAAAAGGTGATTTCATGAGATTGTGCATCNTTATGGGTTTTTTTTTGTTTTTGTGGGTTGATTGTTTATTTTGGGGGTTGTTTTTTTTTTTTAACTTGTACATTTGAGTTGGAATTCTTAATAAAAATAATTGTGGTATTTTCCCTATTCATATCAAGAAATGTTTTGACTGGAATTTTGTATTGTATTCTGGCCTTTTTTTGTCAGCCACTGTCCTCTTTTGTAGACGGCAAAAAAAAGACCTAATTAAATGTATAATTAAGACTCCTGTTTGTACAATTGTGCAAAGTGATGTGACTATGTCAAAATTTCAGAAGAATCTGCTTCCTATCCTGAGTAAAGTTAGGATGAAGTATACCATGAGAAAGAAAAATTCTGCATCTCTGAGTCTCTATAATCCTGTGAAACCTCATGGAAGAGAATTGCACTGAGAACGCTGTTTTCTGTCATTTGGATTTACAGACCAAAGGGAAGAAAATAATTTCCTGGTTGTTTTATCCACTCTTTTCACTAAATTAAATAAAAATGTAGCCTTTTTCTTGCTGTAACCCCCAGATCAGTTCCACCATACTCTCTATACATTAACCTTTTCCTATTTTTCTCATGTTGAATGTCAGTGAGACATATTCCAAAGAGACTGATGGAGAATGGAGGAAATAGCTGGTTTGTGAGCCCAACTTATGTTATGGAAACATAAGTAAGACAAAATAGCACCAACCATTCAGAAATTTCTAAAGATAATCAAAGTGGACTCATAAAAATAAGATCCCAGCTGAGAAATATATTAGAATTGTTCAATATGTCCATTTTCAAATCAGTATAAACAAAAAAAAATTGCTGAAAATTGCCTAAATTTCAGGAAAGTGCATGCTGCAAGTTTTTCACGTTGGAGAGCTGAAATGGAAATATGTAATTTATACAAGACATAAGAAATGAAAGTGGGGGAAAAGAAGGGTTATTAAAACAATGTGTAAATAAAATGCAGATGAGTTACAGTTTAGTTATGTGCATTTATTCTTGAAGACTGCTTTTTGTTCAGAAAATCTGAATATTTTTTAGTATTGCTAGCTTGTATCTGATACAATCAGACACATCATTAAGTGTTTTATATATCTGGTACTGTTGTGAATTTTGTACAAAGCAACATCTATTATAAATGCTTAGAAAAACAGATCTCCATCCAATAAATGGAAACAGTTCAGACTACACTGGAAAGCTTTGGCTGTAAAATTCAGTGTTATTTGGAGTGTACTGCGCTAGCAGCTTTACTGCTCTGTTAGTGCTTTATTTATCTGTCAGTGTATTGGAAATGAAGGGTAAATTCCTGGGATGCCAGTGTAGTGTCAAGAGAAGACTCCTCAAGGCTCCTGAACCATAAAGCCCCAATTCCAATATTTTCCACCTGTTGGTGTTGGTCTGTGTGGATATCTGGTTTAGAAACTGAGGCTAAACATGTTCTTCCCTCAAATTTAATTGGTGGAAAGGAAAACAAACTTCTTCTGTTCCTTTCCCTCTTATTTTTGGTTTATCGGTATTATAGAGGATGACTTATTAGGGAAATACTTCTGAGAAATTCTGACTTCTCCAGACCATTACTTCTTCATCTCTTTTTTAAATAGTTATTAATTTTTCTGGATTTGTACAGGTTGAAATGTCAATCACTCTGTGGATTGTGGTGGCATAGGAAAATCTTTCCATGTTGCTTCCAAAAAAATTCAGATAAATCGTGGAGACGGCTTGTAAGAGGAAATCATGGCTTTCTTCTTATCTATTACCATGGTTTACCGTGTATCAGGCTGTAGATTATGACAAGTATTTACCAGGGCAGACAGTAAACTTTGACTCTAATAGCACCTGACTTACAGTACATCACATGAATTGGCTTCTATTATCTGACGCTTTATATTTATGGAAGAGGTAAAGCAGAACAGATGTCTAACTCCACCATTTTTCTGTCTATAATGCACTATATATATTTTTGTTCTCTCATGTTCCCGATGGAAAAAAAAAAACAAATGTCTTTTCAAGGAAATATAACCAAAGTTTTCAACACTTTGAATGAGAGTTAAATTGCTTAAAATATGTTTGGAACATCTTATCAGTGTCTAGTCTGACACAATTTTTGGGCATATTTTAACAAGCTGGCTTTGGTTAACAGAGTTTTTCAATTCACCATAATTTATTAAGAGGCCAAATAAACTTGGTTCCATTCTTGATTATCTCTCTGAAAATGCTAGCTTAAATTTGGCCTTGTTTAAATAGCACTAAATCAATGAGAGATCGATGTTGAATATAGCACTGCCTCATGGAGAGACTTTGATCAATGGAGCATTTGGCTGGTTTTATCTGATTGAGACTTGGTCTGAGAATAGACAATTACGGGAAAATAACTCCTTGAAAGTTAATATATTTTCCTTTTCCTTTACTGTGTGTTCTGGCTACAGTGCAAAGGACTTGTGACAAATGCTGTATAACATATGTTATAAAATACTTGCAAAATATATGGTCGTTGATTGTTTCCATAGGCTGAAACATATTTCTTTTCCAGGGACCACATCGATATATTTCTGTGTCTTTGAGGATAGAGGAAATTGGGAATTTTAATGCTATCCCTGGCAGTAGGTTTTGCCATGTCTTTTGACTAGGGGAGCCCTGTCAGCTATTAAATTGCCCTGTGGGCCCCAAATGTCAGCGTATGAAACCCACAATTTATAATTCTAAAAAAAATATTATTCAAAGGTAGCTGAGTATGCCCTTATAAGCTACATGTTCAGTAAAAACAGTACTCTTCCTGGATGTTTAGAGATTCATTGACATCTCTTTGAGCTCATGTGTCTACAGGACCACTTTGGGGGCATTTAAACAAAGGAAGTAGGTGCTGTCAGTGACCAGAGCTTCATAGGAAATGGAACTGGGGAAGGGTCTAGAGAGTAAATCCTATGAGCAGTAGCTGAGAGAGCTGGGATAGGGGCTCAGCCTGGAGAAAAGCGGGGGACTTTCTGGCTTTGCACAACTCCCTGACAGGAGGGAACAGCCAGGGGTTTCAGGCTCTGCTCGCAGAGAACAAAGGACAGGACAAGGGGAAATGGCCTCAAGCTGCATCAGAGGAGATTCAGGCTTGAAATCAGTAGGAATTTCATCATGGAAAGGGTGGTTGAACATTGGAAAATACTGTGCAGGTCCTGGAGTCCACATCCCTGGAGGTGTCCAAGGAATTACTGGACGTGCCACTCAGTGTTGTGGGCTAAGCAACAAGGTGGGGAGCAGTCACAAGTTGGACTTGATGGCCTCAGAGTTCTTTTCCTACCTCAATGTTTCTGAGATTCTGTATTGCCAGAAAGTTTACTTTTCCCTGGGGATTTTCACTCCCATGGTACATGGAAAGTTAAACATCCAGTCTACAATCCCATCAGGACACAGTAGAAGGACTCTTCACAAGGACATAAAGAGCATTTACTTAATCCATGTTTTTTAATTTTTATTTTTTTTTACACACCATAGTCCATATGGTCCTAGTCCTTTGTGTATCTGTATTGAGGACACAGCTACTTACATTTTATGACAGACAGTTTAGAAATAATTCTTCAGGCCAGTCTGTAGTTACACAAACTCCAGATTAGCCAGTGTAAAGAACAACTCCCCTGTTGGGCCTCAAAAGGATAAACCTTGTTTATCCCACTTCCATGTCACAGGAATGACAGCATTGCTCGAGGCATTCATGGACTCATCAAGGTTGGAAAAGTCCTGTAATATCATTGAGTCCAACCATTAATCCAGTGCTGCTAAAACCACCACTAAACCATATCCCAAGTGCCACACCCACAGGACGTTTAAATACCTCCAAGGGTGGTGGTTCCACAACTGCCCTGGGTAACCTGTTCCAGTGCTTGACAAACATTTCGGTGAGAAAAAAATTACAGGTATGTAATTAAAACCTGTCCTGGTGCAGCTTGAGGCCATTTCCTCTTGTCTCGTCCTTTGTTCCCTGGGATCAGAACCTGATCGCCTCCAGATTGCTTCCTCCTGTCAGGGAGTTGTGGAGAGCCAGAAGGTCCTCCCTGAGTCTCCTTTTCTTCAGGATAAACAATCCCTGTTCCTTAAACTGCTCCTCATCAGACTGTCCATGTCCTTCTCCAGACATGCTCCAAGAACTCCATTTGTTTTTTTGAGTGAGTGGCCCAACACTAAACGCAGGATTCACAAAGTGCTTTTGCCTTTGCATCAGACAGAGAATGATTTCCTAATCAGATTTCCATACTGCAGTTTTGCAGGATCCCATACTCTTCATTTTTCACAGCACCACTGTGGTGAGATGCTCAGCTTGCTGTCAGCAGGAATCTCAGTGCTCCTGTAAAACCATTGAGTTCCCTTTCTGGAAACAGCCCATATTTTTTCTTGCCTGTGAAATAACTTCCACATTTTTAACATTGCTTCATAATTTCAGGCTCTCTTTGCACATTCAATTATCAATTGATCCCTTATGAAATGATGGAATCCTCATTATCCATGTAACATTTTCAGAAACTCACTCTAGAAGTCAGTAGTCCTTTTTATCTGCACCTGCATTTTTACAGTTCTATCTAAACAATTCTAGTGTTAGATCACTGTAATGCAAACATTTCTCTTAATTTCCCAGTGTTCACTGTTAGATACTTTAAGGACACTTCCTGCATTCTCTACAGAAAAATAAAAACACTTAAAAAGCAACCTTAAAAATACAATTTATTGTATTAAAAAAATTTAAAACACTTAAAAATCAACTTTAAAATACAATTTATTGTATTAAAAAATTAGAAATATTGTCAAAAAATCACAGAAAAGTCCCAAAAGAAGATGTCTGGAAGCTGGTCTTCTAGGAATAGATATCCTGGTTTAATTGACAGCAGGAAAATTTAAAGTTGTTTAATGAGCTTAATTTCTCTAGTCTTGCTCAGCTCAGAAGTAAACACAGACTTCTTTGCTTGTAACCATCAATTCATGGTGCGCAGGTAAACCTTGGAGCCTGCAGTGTATTGCACTGTCCTGAAACACTCCACTTTCCTGTGTGACAATCTGTTATAGCCCAGTGCCATTGCCAGCTGGCAGGTAATTTTCCTGTGGAAGACTTTTCTTCCCAGTAAGCGCTGCCATGGTAATATTCAACCCCAGCCATGTAGTTAAAAGAAATTGAAAGGAATAGTCATTTCCTGAGGATGTCTCAACCCATCCAGAGACAGACGTGCTAGGTGGGATAAATCGCTTTTGGAGGTACTTGCATCTCTTTGCCAGTTAGAAATTAGACTACACACCAGACTTTTACGTGCATAAAGCTTGTTGGGATAAATCTTACTCCAAACATTTGAGTTCTGTGACAGGCAATTCCAGTAACAATAACTATAAGGTTGACTGAGATAGAAATACATTGAAAAACCAGATATTGTTGCTCACAGATTATGGGGAAAGAAAGAGAGGAACACAGCCAGATTTAACTTTACACATAATGAACTTATAGAAGGAAAGACAGGAGAATCAAACTCCCATTTAGGATTAAGGAACAAAGACACAGTTTGAATCTCCAGGATGTGGACAGACAAAGTGTAACACTATTGATCAAACAAGTCATGTAGCTGGTCATGGGTATTTAGAGTAAATCCCCAGCCACCAGCATCTCACCTTTTAGAATAGTCTGGCTGGGATCTGGTGGAAGGCATTATCTGTGGTTTTAATTTTACTGCTGCATGAGGACCTTTTGAAAAATATGCTTTCATTATCCCTACAATTCTTTGTAGATCTTAAAAAAAAAGGACATTTCAAATGAAAAAAAACATGACAGATGCTAACAAAAAATAGCAATGAATTATCTTCCACACAAAGGAAAAAAAAATTGCATGCTTCATGAAATGCCTTGTGGCAAAATACCTGACATTATCATTAGTAAGTAAATTCTAACCTTTGCCTTGTCCTAGTTTTACCCATAGAGTATTTGGATGTCAACCCACATACATGGGACCAAAAGTAGGTAGTATTTCCTTTCCTGTGACTGTTTTCAGGCATGGAGTCTTCCATTTTAAATCTTGTTGATTTTTTTCCAAAACTACCCTCTCTACAGTAAACATTAAAAAAAAAAAAATCTTATCCTCCACCTCTCTGGCATTTCTCTTCACCCCTGACCTAATGCTGAAAGAAAAAAGGAATTTAGTTTACAGGTTAAACAACTCAGTTCGTTTTGCTTTATTTTTTAGTTTGTCATTTGTTCAGGCAACAGATGGAGTTGTTTGATATGTACTATTTATTCATCCCTCTGAAATGAAATGGGAGTATTTTTAAATAAGGTGGAATCCTATTTCTTTTACACTCTCCCCATTTAGATCAAATTAAAATTTTGTCTCCAACTCTTATCCATGTTCCTATGCAATTAATACATTTTTCTCTCTGGCTTTCATACCTGCTGTCTCTAAACCAGCTGTTCCTTAGTCCTTGGCTATCTCACCCTTTCCTGTCTATTTGGCTTCTGATTCCAGGCCTTGCCAGTCTTTGGGAGGGTTTTGCATCTTCTCATGTAATTCCTTGTTTCAGACCAGTGACATTTTTATTGCCTGCTACCCAAACAGCAACTGGCATTGCCAAAAAGCACTTCACTAAACTGATTTAGGCCAATACCAGAAGCGACAGTTGTGATTTGGTAGTCCTGGCACCCGTGTCCAAGGTGAGATGTCTAACTCAGACAGTCTCAACTCCTTCTACTGCCTTTTAACCAGAGCAAAATTGGCATCTCCAGGGAATGTTTTCTCTTTCCGAATTCCTGTGGTAAAACAAACCAAATACAATGAACACAAGCAATTCTAAAGGTAGATGAAAATGTCAACTGAAGTGGGAGTCACCAGATTAGATTATAAGTTTGATCATGCTATGTCAAAAGTGGAACTGGACATTTCTAGTGATAAAATTCTGGTGATGAGAAGTGGAAGAAGTTTCTTGGCCTCATCTGTTTGAGAGGTTGATCACGGATACAAAGATAAAGAATTTGTCTTTTGTTTATTATTTAGGAAAATGCTTACATGAGCCTCGGTATAGGCAACTAGGCACGTGAAATGTATTTTTATAAGACATGAAACTGACGTAGCTGCAAAGAGATGGAGTAGGTGACTCCTTTTAAAATTTTGATAGACTTATTTTCTATAATTCCCACTAATTTCCTGGCAGCAATTAGCCATAGAGGTTGGCAGAGACAAGAAACAAAACTGAATCAAACAGCAACGCTAATGAAATCCCTTATTTCAGGTAAAAATTCTTATACATATTTATATATGTGTGTGTTAAGTTACAATGTAGATAGTTATATATAAGGCTGCCACAGTTCACAGCTCAGGTTCGGAATTTAGGGTGATTAATTATTCATGTTATTTAATTCTAATTATTTATTTCAGTTACAATGTAACTGAGATGACTGCTGTGTATTTAAGTTGTGTTGAAATCCAATTTGGATCCTGATTTGGTTTGTTCCATTTCCTTACCTTTGCTCTTCCCCAGAGATGATGTTTCCCACTGACCAACTGGAATACTGTTGGATTTTTAAAGAGAGAACTCTCCCCCAAATCTTGCCCAGTTTTCAGTTGTCTTTGAAGCTGATTACAACTATGGCCTGTTGTACCAAGGTCAGAGCACAATGCTTGCTTGGCTCCAACTCAACGGAAAATGATAAATATGTCTGAGCAAAATAAGGATTAGTCTCAAATTACTATTGCATACAATGAACACTGCTTCCAGACAGCATCATTAGTTCACACAAGGAGTGGAGGAGATCTATCTGACAAATAAACACATTCATCTGCCTTGGTTATAAGACTATCTTTCCTTTTTTTAATGAGTATGAGACCTCCACCTTTGCAGTTCATCAAGGTGCACTGTGGTAGATTCATGCTTTTTGTCCCTTCTCACAATAAGGAGAGAATTATGTTTATAATGATTTTGCATTTGACAAGAACCATGAGAGGCTGGCTGGATATCAGCTGTACCAAGACAGTTGTGCTGCCAAAGTGTTCACACTTGCTTATATGCCAGCATTTTCATTGGCAATGGTATTTATATAAAATATAAATAACACTTTTTAGTTTTTCACTTTTCTAGTCCTCATGTCTCCTTCAAGCAAAAGGAAAGGGTAATTAATTCTTTTATGGATAAGTATAAAGTTCTAAAATTTGCAGCATGAATATTGTGGGACACATTGGAAATGCCTTATTCTACCAAAAAATTTGCCATAGAAACTGTCCCAAGATACTGCATGAGGTGATAAACTATATGCACAATGAAACTCATTAAATGTCACATTTTGCTGCAGAAGTCCATTCATTAAAATGTCCTGTTTTAGAGACCAGATTTAATGGAATTTCTCTATAAACCTCAGCCTCTTAATCTTTTTCCTGTTAATTTCTGATGTGCCTTATTGTCAGTTAGAAGAAGGTAAATACATAAGCAATGATGTGACAATTTCAGGACAATACACTGAGTTTATTATCACAGTTTTGAGGACATCTGCTTTGAGGGTAGGACAGAGAAGCCACTTTTGCTTCATTCACAACAGAGAAAATGCAAAACTTACAGAATATAAAGTCTTTAGATGCTGATAGGGAAGAAAACTAAGATAATAGCTTGAAAAGCGTGGCGGGTGGGGAGGGAATAAAAAGTGGGATTAATTGCATTATTCTGCAATAGGTGCAGAGCAGTCAAATCCTCACAGTTAGGTCTTGTTCTCACTGGGGTACCAGTAATTTGGCCTAAGCAATGAAGGCTTTTATATTAAGCACTGGCACTTCATCCTATAGTCAGGTAGACAAATCATCGTCTTCCTGTCAATTATACTGGGAAAAAAAGGATTAAGAGCTATACTTTAAATGATAAGATTGAAATAAGTGAAATAAGTCTTGAAAATGCAAGCATTTGCTGGCAGAAAGACAGATGTAAAGCAAACAGTCCATGATCTCTGTCCGATTTTAGGGGGTTTACAACATGTGATGGAGGGCAAGAACTCCTTATTTACTTTGTAATGTCTTAATAATTTCTGCCCTTTTTTTTTT
>VZDJ01000079.1:1427983-1465211 GCA_008694505.1 Cyanoderma ruficeps | reverse complement strand
TTTTTTTTTTGTTTGTTTTTTTTGGTGTTGACTGGTTTAATGCTATCATTTGCTGCCCTGGCTTCAAAACCACAAAGTTTTAGCCAAACCTTTTCTTCAGTTTTGATTTACAAATGTCTAAACATTTTTCTCTTGGAATTATTGTTTTGAAGGGGAAAAAACTCACAAGTAAGAGATGAAAGCTGCATGTTTAATTTTCATCCTGACTACAGTTTCAGTGTTCAACATTTTTTGACTGCTATTTTAGGTGCTGGGAAAAGGACAAACTGGCTCAAAGCAAATGTTCGCATGCCATTGAACATACAAAATATTCAAGGTATTTTTTATGAATTCACGTGGAACTATGAAAACAATATTCACCCCCTCTTTTTTCATGCTGTAACTGCAGAAGAAGAATTCCTTTTGGAGGGCTATTAGTCAGCAAAAATCCCTTATTAAAAAAAAAGAAAGAAAAAAAGAAGAAATTGAGAGGAATGAATACACAGCAATATCAGCCTGAAAGCAAAATGAAAGCCACTGTGTCAAATCTAATGGTCTGACTGAGTTAGTACATGCCATTTTTATACCTTATTTTAGACTGACTGGAGCATATATCTTGGGAATGCACAAAGTCAGAGCCTTGTTTTAGCAGTCTTATTAGGGCAAAATTACCTTTGAAACTGAGTAAAGAGAGAGAAAAAGATCTAAGATTTACAGGCCCAGACTTGAAAACAAGAAATTAACTGTGTAAGAATTGATTTATAGTATCCAAACTCATGGTATTATCTTGTCAGCAGACACCAAAAGCAGTTCCAGCAGGGACAGAATTAGTACCCAAGGGGAAGGACTGGAATAACTGATCCCATCTGTTAGTATCCCAAACACTAGCAATGATCAGCTCAGGGCTGTCTTGAACAGATCAAATAGCTTTTCAAAGAGTGACTATTAACAGCAATCTGTTTAGAGAGATGTAAAACTTTAGGTCCATTGGAGATATCTTCCAGCATTCTGTAAAGCCAGAACAAATGGTTTAAAACTTATCTTGGTACTCCCATGTGTTACTTACATGACACAGAACTTCAGGGGTGCAGTACATGAAAACAAAGTGTTAAATCTTACTTAAGCAAAACAAAAGCAAAAGTAACACATTTCTATTAATAATCCAGGGAGAATTATGGTGCGTATGGGAAGCAATTATTAGTTTTCATAAAGAAATTGTATCAGTTTACCAGATAATCTCACTGTATGTGCTTGTTTGTTTGGTGGGTTTTTTTGAGAAAGAAATTCAAGAATCACAGGTTTGTTGGACAACATCCCTGCTGAAACAGCGTCACCCCAGAGCACATTGAACAAGGTTGTGTCCAGAGGCATCTGGAACATCTCCAACAAGGGACACTCCACACCCTCTCTGGACAATCTGTTCAGGGCTCAGTCACTGCCCAGGACAGAAGTTCTTTCTCACATCCGGGTGGAACTTTCTGGGCTCAGTCCCTGCCCGTTCCTCTGCTGCCATTGCTGGGCCCCCAGAGCTGAGCCTGGGCCCTGCTCTGCCCTCCATGGAGATGGAGACAGACAGGGATGGGGTCCCCTCTCAGCTGGGGCTCCTCTGGAGGCTGAACAGCCCTGGCTCTCTCAGTGTTCATAGATGCATCATAAGGACCAATGGACTTTTGGATGTTGTGTTTGCCTCGGTGTGACAGCCTTGGCCAGATTTAATTCTCTTTGGGTCTTGGCCCATCTAGAAGGAGAGCTGAGGAGACTAGTACTAGTGTATGAAAATCAGAAAAAAGAGTTTAAACAGTAAGGTGCGTAAAAAAATAAAGGCATGAACTTAAGTAACAGGAAAATTTGGCTCCCAGAGAGTTTAGCTTAGAAAATTCTATTCACAGAGGATAACTGATGTCCTAAGTGGGACTCTGACAAAGACTTTCCTGAAACCTGCATGTTAACAACCCCACAATCCTTTTTTTTTTTTGAACAGGGGATTAAACAAGCTGTTTGGAAAGGACAACTGAAGATGAAGGTGCAAAAGGATCATAGAATTGCTTAGGTTGGAAAAGTCCTCTAAAATCATCAAGCCCAGCCATTAACTCAGCACCACTGTGTTCACCACCAAACCACATCTCTAGGTGCCACATCCACATCTTTAAATACCTCCAGGGGTAGTCATTCCACCACTACTCAGAGTAACCTGTTCCAGTGCTGGACAATCTTCTCCATGAAGATTTTTTTCCCCGTAATATCCAAATAAACCTCCCCTGATACAACTTGAGGCCATTTCCTCCTATTAGACAGAACCGGGGAAAACAGAAGCCTAGGTTTCATTGGCATAAATACCATTCCTGTGCTTTAGTTAATATTGCCATTTTCTAGCAATGAAAACACCACCTAAAAATCCAAACTCCAAGTTCCATGCAGGATTAAATTCTCACAAAAGACACATGATACTTTATGCTTCCATACACCTTTGTGTATTGGTAAGAGGAGTTATAAATGTTAAGTAACCATCTGACCCACTAGAAAAGTAAAACTATCAATCATCAGAATTCCTCCTGGCTGCAGTGTCTCCTTCACAGCTCCATGAAGCTGAGGACACAAGTGCCATGTGTGCTCCCTGGGGACATAAAGAGCATCACATTCTCATCATGAAAGCAAAATTCTTGCTCATTAGGTTACGTATCTGTCACAACACAATAATCAATCTTTCGGTGTGACACTTGCAGGCGGCACAGAACAAAGACTACACAACACAGAGCAGCAAAAATCTTTGTTTTGGGGGAAAACACCCACAAAGTGACCAAAAAACCCCCTCAGCAACAGAACAGAGGCCCATCTGTGCCATCCCATCCTCCACCCCTGTGTCCTGTTTTGATGTTCACACACACAAAGATGATCACTGACAGCTGCCATATTTTTATGGCACTTGCCATAAAAAATTGACTCTGGCATTCACCATATTTTTTGAAATGAAGTCAAAATGCTGCTTATATTTTAACCTATGATAAAATCAGACGGGATTGCTCATCTCAGTTGCCAGATTTGCTCTCTCAAAACTCCCAATTCCAATAAGTATACTTGAAAATTATTTTCCATGGGATAACTGCCCTAAAGAGGAGGGAAACAGACGGTTACTGTAGCTTTCCTCAGGGTGAACACTTGGTGAAATCCTCTTACTTGATTAAAACCCACCAAACAGAACAGGAATAATCAGTGTGTCTAATGCAGTGCTACCTCATGCAGATCACCAAAATTCATGTTTCTGCTAAAATTTTGTAAATTTTGTAAATTCTTACCTTTGTTTTTTAACACCCTGGCTGGATGTACAGCATAGGAATAACATTAAAAAAAATAGATGAGAGATTGCCTTTTATGCTGCAGAATCCCATTGCTATAGAACATACAATAGATTCTTCTAAAGGCATTGATTTTGACCTACCTAATTATTGAACAAATTGGGCCATTGTCATTGCTGAACAAACCAAACCCAGGGAAGCTCTAGCCCTGCAAAGGCAGAGGAACTTTTTCCACATTTCATGCTGGTATCACAGACAAGGAGGCAGGCAGATGTCAGAGCTGCCCACTCTGCCATCCACCCACCTCCCCTACTCAGAACATCCCCTTTGTGGACTGCTCCTTTTAGGGTGACTGATCCATCACTGTTCACAGCGCAGGAATTGAAGAGTAGGATTTGTCTTATCTCATTTGAGATATCTAAAGGTTAGAGATCTAAATCTGAGCTGGTCACCCTGGGCTCTTTTATTTTTTTGTCAGTGGAGAGAAACAGGACAGAGGGATGAGTCTCTGGAGATGTTTATCTCCTAGTGGTGTGAATCACCCTTTATATAAAGCCTTTTCTTTGCTGTTAGAGATCAAGTTTATGTTCCATTGTGTTATAGCTAATTCTCCAAGGTACCTAATAAGTCTCAGGCATGACCCTTGACCATGGTATGACTGCAGTTCTATGCTTTATTCAAAGCGGATCCTTGCAGTTTCTCTTGATGGAAATTTCCTGTGTTTTTAACTTTAGTTTGAGTCCAAGCCAGAGAAATGGTCACTAGTTACATTTCAAATGGCATTTTCTATTTAAACCTTTCTGATTTTAATATTTTCACACAAACTTCACAAATAAATAATTGAGACATCCTAGAGACTCAAAAGAAATAATTTTAAAATAAAAAATAGAGTTGATCAACAAAGTGTATCATATTCCTGTGTATTCTTTTTTCCTAGGCAGTTTTTCAATACAGAAATTTCTTTTTAATGTGTTGAATGGAATAAAAGAGGTTAAAACCCAAAGCAAAGTAAAAGCTACAATATTAAATTCTAATGAATGCAAAGACCTTGAAAACATACAGTGGCTCTGCAAGCCAAGTGCTGATCCCTTTGATAGAATATGCAGGAATAAAATGGTTAGTAGCTGAAATGCTGTGGCACAATAATAATTGCTTTGCACCTGCAATTCTATCTCTCATTTCCCTATTTACTGTTTGATGTTTTTGTTTATCACAGAGTTATATTCCAGTCTCTTCATTTTTAGTCCATTTTGGAAAATAAAGTATGCTGAATGCTGAAAGACACAAAAGACCATGATGATAAATTAAACAATATTTCTTTCTCACATTATTTTTTTTTCCTAAGCAGAAAAGCATTTTCTCTTTCTCTCGTCTAGTTTTGTTTGTTTGTTTGTTTGTTTGTTTGTTTTTTAATTAATTCCTGTGTGGAATCTCAGGATTTGTTTCTACCTCATTATATAAAATCTTGACAACTTTTGGAAATTGTTAACATTATTATTTTACCATCACTATTATTATTTTACTATCTCTGTTATTATTAGAGTTCAAATCAAATTTTGTAAATAAGCTTGTATGGAACTTCTCTGAATGCAAACCAAATTATAATTAAGGTTTGGAAAATTTCCATTTCTGCTCTGCATGGCAGGGAGACACTTTTTCCATATAAGTCATGAACAGAAATTGTTATGGAGGACAAAGGGAGCTACTGTTATAAATGAGGACTAAATTTTGATTGAACCACTGAAGTTAAGGGCACAAAAAAATTGGTGGGTTTAAGAACCAAAAGAAAGTTGAAGAAGAAAAGGAAAAAATGTCACATATCCAGAATAAGTGCACATTCAGATTTTTATGGACAGATGAAAATCAGACTTAAATGCAGGTATCAGAGCTCGTCCCTGAATGCTTATGATCTTTTCTGGTCATTATAACTCACAGACAAAAGTTATAAATGCTTTCCTGACATGCTCTGGAGCCCTTCAGGGGATCCTGGTCAGGACCTGAGGTTGGGCCTCCATTGGAAGCAAAGTTGTCACCAAGAAGACAAGAAAAGGAAAAAAAAGGGAATGTAGGAGTAAGTGAGAAAAGAAGAAAGAAAAGACAATTTGGAGGTGTTTCAGCCAGGAGGTATCCCCTGTGCTGGAGGAGGATGAGAAGAAGGAGGAAGACAAGGAGGAGGAGGAAGAAGCCACTGAAAGTGAACATCCTGGCAGCAGAGCAACAGTGGGGTGACTGCTCATCTTCTGCTGAGAAGAATCACAAAATATCAATTAGTGACCGCTTGATGATGGTTACTTACGCAATGATCACACTCAGGTGATGAGTAATGAGAAGTTTAGGATGTGTCTTTAATGAAGGATCTTGCTTCATTATGAAGAAAAAATTCTCAGCCTTCACCTCACCATATATATCTTCTGATCCTGTCATTTATACTTCAAATATTTATGTGTTGATAGTTAATTTTTTGTCTCCAAATTATTGAAAATGTTTCTATGTGATTACCACTGCTTCAGCAAATTATAGGTTCAACTCTTTTGCATCTAGTATTTCAGGCAACCAAGTTTGCACCATTTTCTGTATTTTTTTTTCCATTTACCCCTACTGTTCATCAAAGCTCTTCACTGTAATCTGTAATTTAAAAATAACTAACTTGCTCTATTTTCCACCAAAATATAGTGCTGATAGATAGATCAGCATTCTCATATCAGTTAGAGCCATCAGTCACTTCTAAAGTGGTTGCAAGAGTTACTGAAAAATCTTCTCCTGTGGTAACTGTAGGGCTCCCATCTGACTATTCAGCTGATCACTGAAACATTAAAATGTAGTTTCTTCAATCACTGAATTTAGCATTGAACATGAGACACTGAGGTACACAGCACTTTTCAGGAAGAAATAAAGAATACCAACCTATTGTTGGTAAAATGTGTACACACTCAAGGAAGCAGAGCGAACAAACAGGGAAGAGAACCAGCTATGAAGAGACCTTGTAGAAAAGGATGTAAGACAAGGAGAAAGAGCACATGAATTAGATGGGGGTGGGGGGGGAAGAAAAAAGGTAAAGAATAAAGGACAAGGTCCAGCATAAATATTTTTGAGTATTGCTACAGCCAGCACACACATAGATAGTAAGAAAGAGCAACCACAATATCCGTATATACACTCTGCATACATATATACATCAAGTACACCCCCAGGCCACCCTTAGCAGGTGAAGATCATTAGCACTATCTAATGACCCCCCCTTCCAGGAGATGCCCTGATAGTGTTGTAACACCTAAGCATGGCACCACTGAGGTGCCAATTTAATTCATCTTCAGAATGAATTTTTTTTTTTTCTAGAAATCTTTGATAGAAATTTTCTGGAGTCTTTTCTCGCCTTTGTACACCTGGATGTTTAAATCAATAATCGACTCAGTAATAGAGAACAAAGTTAAGTAATTTGTGCCTAACTTTTGTAAAAAAGGTCAGAATTGCTATAGTAACTACAGAAAGCATTCAGTCACTGTGACAAAAATGTGGCAACCTGATAGCAGAGGCTAATGAGGGTGTTCAATTTCAGCTGGGTGTTCAATTTCAGCTGAATTTCATTAAACTCAGCCTCTCCCCTCTGGAAGACAGGAGGGAGGAGAGGGAAGAGAAGGGGAGGAGTGGCTACTCAGGCAAAGACTTGCCTAATATTTACCCTAATTTGGAAGTGAAATTTGTCTTAAAAAGGTAGGAAAAGCTAAAAAATGTGAGAGGAACACAGCAAACAGAAAACAAAGACAAAAAGAAAGTGTTTCTGTATTGTGGCTTTCTTGTTGAAAAGAAGGGAAGTCCCATGCCTAAACTATGATTTCCTTCAATTCCTCTTTTCTTCTTTCTGTTGAAATGACTGGGATTTATTATCATCAGAATTTGACTCTTAGTTCAGGAAAAGGCTTACAGGACTGAGTTTGGCATCCATAATTATTGGAAATAACACTGCTGAGGTAAAGGGGCCCAAATGCACCTCAGAGCATGAGGACCTGAATGTGCACCAGGCAGCAGCTGGGAGTCACAAAGTGTCTTGGACATGTTCATCTTGGAGACATCTTTGAACACATTCCCCTGACAATGCCTTTTGGAAGTCCATCCGAAAATCAGGTTTGCAAACAACAATAATAATGAGGTTTAGGTGTGTGAGTTGGAGCACTGAGGTTTGTCATTTTGGGCATAAAGAGCTTTAGGGGAGGATTATATACAAAAGCTGCCAAAGGTGCTTTGTTGTCTCTGGCTATAAAACACTTAGAAGAAACAAAGTGTTTCCATTAAGAATGCATTTTCTTTGACCAGTGTTGAAATAGAGGAAAAGAAATAACAGTCCAAATCACCCTGTTGCAATTACTTGGGCAATGTGCTTTCAAGCCCACTCCAACTGGGTACTGTTCCTAGAGCTGCTGAAAGTGGGAGGTTGTCACCTGGATTTATGAGCCTGCCTATTACAAAACATTTATGGGCAACTATAACTGATGGTCCCCAAAGGAAGTTAAAAGTGATATTTAGTTTAAGTAGTCTGTCCCTGCTGTCTGTTGAAATGCAAGCATTACTTTGTAGCTTCAGGCCATGAAAGAATAGAAATACATGGCACAGAAAGTTTCTATACTTTTTCTTTTTTTTTCCTTCTTTCTTTGTCTTTTTTCTGTTCTCTGGAGAATTCGTCTTTCAGTCATGCTCAGTGTCATTTTTCACAACTGAGTAGCTTTAGGCTTAGTTATAAGAAATGCTCTTTCTGACTATAAAAATGAGTAATACTTCAGATTATTTCTTTTTTCCTTGGGTAGGAAGGCAGGATGGGAATAGAATCCAACCCCTTTGATATCACCTACGGTTGATGGTCAGGTGTACTTTGTACATTTTAGATTTTTAGCCAAATAAAAATTGCTTTTACAAGAATTTGATATGAAAAATTAGAAGAAAACAATTGCTGTATTGAAAGATATAAAGCCACAAATAAAGTTTGTGGGGGAAAAGTCTTTTATATTTAGATGGGTTTTATTTCCATCTTTGAAACTCTTGATAAACACCACATGAAGTATACAATGAAAACATATTTTAAATAATAATTTAGACTATGAAATGTCATATTTCAAAATATAATCAGCTGTGACGTTAGAGGGTAAGATAATCCTAGACTGTTTTCCTAGCGAGAGGCTATGAGAGCTTGGGGGCTGGATGGGGCTAAACTACGACACCTATTTTTCCAGATTTATGAGAAATCATGTTCAGTTAGGGCTGTGTATAAATACTTCAGTTTCTCATTCTAATGTATTTTTCCATTCACTTCAGGCTAAGGAGAGAAACAACATATGTTTTCACAGAGGATCATTTATGGATAAGAAAACATCTGAATTAGGAGGTTTCAGCTTTCCAGTGTTGTCAGTTACGTCATAGAGCTAAATTAATGACAAAACTCCTCACTCTAGGCTCCTTTGGCAATACATGAGGATCATTGGACTTGGTCTGAATATGATCCAGGTGTTTTAAGATCTGGAACCATTTCTCTCTTGTATCCACTGCAGAAAGTCCTTTGGGCTATTAAAGCAGGAATAATAAAGTTAAGGAAGATCAGTCATGATTGAGCTAATATTGATTCTAAATTGGTTCTAGTTTTACCTTCAAGAAAGTGGCAGGAACAGAGTGCTTGCACAGCTTTTCCTGCCTAGAGGCTGGTTGGTGGTGTTCAGATTGACACTTTGTTTGCCTTTGGGTTTTTATTCCCCTATTCAGTTGTTTGGGTTTTTTTGTTTTTGTTTTTGTTTTGGGTTTTTTGGGGTTTTTTTTGTTTTGGTTTTTNGAGCGCAAAGGAAATTCAAGACTCTTGATTGCTGGGTACTGCCTTTACCCTAGGGAACCTTCCTATGAATGAGGAAATTCATTATTGCTAAAAGGGTTGCTGTTGTAAACACTCCATTACCATAATGAAGGATGTACAGCCTCCTCCTCAGCACTTCCTACATGAGTTTAGATAGCACTAAATATGTATTTTATGATAGTTAGTGGAATGCAAGGGAGAAAGTGGTGCTTCATCTTACAAAGTGACATCAGGGGCCCCCCGTGACTTTGGTTGAATACCTTGGGACCTGGTACTGCTTTTTTTTTGCTGAGACCCAGTTAGTGCTCTGGGTTTCAGCTCAGGTGGAAAATTAAACAAACTCACAGGCAGGGACAAAAGGCTTGTGCCCCCAGATCTGCAGCAAGACAGAACAGTGGTATTTCAACATGTCTGTATGAACCATCACTTGTTGATATGGTACAGCTGAGGGAAAGTCCTGTATCTGCTGTTGGAGTATCCCTGGTGTGCAACAAAGTATTTGTAAAACACAACTTCTTCATTCAAAGCCTGTATTTCAGGGAATCATGGAATCGTTAAGGTTGACAAAGACCTCTAAGATAATCAAGTCCAACCCTCAAACCAGTAGTGCCAATCCCACCACTAAACCATGTCCTGATGTGTAACATCTACACTGCTTTGAGCATTTCTAGGGATGATGATTCCACTGCTGCCCTGAGAAGCCTGTGCCAGTGTTTCATAACCCAAGCGAAGAATTTTTCCTAAAAATCCAGCCTAAACCTTTCCTGGTGACCCTTGAGTCAATTTCCTCTCCTCCTGTCCCTGTTCCCTGGGAGCAGAACCCGACCGCCCTAGCTGTCCCCTCCTGTCAGGGAGTTGTGCAGAGCCACAAGGTCCCCCCTGAGCTCCTTTTCTCCAGGCTGAGCCCCTTTCCCAGCTACCTCAGCCACTCCTGGGGCTCCAGCCCCTTCCCCAGCTCCGTTCCCTTCCCTGGACATGCTCCAGCCCCTCACTGTCTCTCTTGTCCTGAGGGGCCCAGAGCTGTTCCCAGCACTGGAGGTGCCTCAGCAGTGCCAGCCCAGGGGACAGACCCTGCCAGCGTCTTGCTGTCCCAGCGCCTTGCCCACCTGGGCACTTCTGGGCTCCTGTCCAGCTGCTGGCACCAGAACCTCCAGGGCCAGTGGCCGGGCACAGACTCAGACATGAGGAAGATGATGATGCAAAACACCCTCTCTGTTTCAGGGATCAAGGAGATTGATTTGATTTTATTTGATCTGATTATTTTATTGTTACCATCCCTGCTTTGCCCTGCCCATCCCTTCAGCCCTATATGACCTGTGTCTCACTTCCTCTGTGCTTTCAGTTATTGACATGGAAAGAGCATTCCACACAAGGAAGTGAGATGGCCTTTAAACCACAGTTACAAAAAGATGCTACAAGGCCCAGAAAGCTGACAGGAACTGTAGTTTCAACAGGCACAGAGATGCCTTCCAGATGGCGTTGCTGTAAGAAAGAGTGAAAAGGTCTCATGGTGAATGATAACAGAAAAAGATGAAGAAATAGCAGGGAGTTTATAGAAACAGTGTTATATGCAACCACTTGATTTGGCTTCCAACAGAAAGGAATGGTCTTCTGGTTTTGTTTTCAGATCTGATGATAATGACTGTCACTATTATGCAGTGTCCCATTTTCTTTTTATAGCTGCAAAGCATAAAGAGATTTATTTTACAGCATTGATAAATCCTAAAGAAAATGAAAACACAATTAACCTGAGCTGGTTAATCTCTTATACTTCTTAATTCAGTATATTTTCTTTCCCCAGAATGAGCTTGACCCCCACATAATAGCCAGTCATTGCAAAGCTGTGATGAAGAGATAGACAGATACTTTCAGAGAGAAGTGAATCCCGAAGAGCTGGAATCTGTAAATTCAGTTTAACTCTGAACCTTTCACCTAGTGCTCAAAAACCCTTCTGTTAATGTAAAAAAATTATTCTCATAAACAAATGAGAATACACACCCCTAAAAAAATCCAGCATATTTTTAGCTAAACAGAAGCACAGTCTGTCTCCAGTTCCCATTCACAGCTTCTTTATTCTGCCTTAACGTAAATGACAATCAGGTCTTTGGCATTTATCTTTCACATAGTTCATGCTGTGCCTCTCTCTCTTTTTTTTTTTTTTCTTCCTCTTCCCCTCTTTGTAACCTTGTTTCTAAGGGATTTTCTTTACCCTTTTATGCATTGGTGGAGATAAATCAGGACTGAACTTGGACCTGGTTTTCTTCTGTATAGATGATGATTTGTATCATGCAAACTGGACAAAATCACTTGGAGAAATAAGTAATGTCAGTCAGGAATATAAATAGGAATTTTCTCCAGAAGGTGACTGGACTAGGACTATAATTTTCCAAATAGTGTGCTTGTCCTGAAACTGAATACATATAATCATATCATGAAACATAATAGCTTTTATAAGATCATTTTAATGGCTTTTTGTTTGTATGATTTGAGATGTGCACTCCTAAAAACTGCTCTGAGGAAGGAAATAATAAAAGGTATTATTAGAAATGTATTGCTCCAAGTGCTTCCTGCAAGACATATCCAGATAATTTATTTTATAAACCCGTGCAATTTTATAGCACTGTAATAGCATTAATCAAAATTAACAGAATAGCAACTTAAAAGTGTCTATTACACAGAATCACATACAAAATGGGTCAGGCTGGAAGGGATCACAGTAGGTTATCTGGTCCCACCTCCCTGATCCACCAGGATCATCCCAGAGCACAGGATTGTATCCAGATAGTTCTGGAATATCTCTAGTGAGGAAGACTCCACAATCTTTGGTCTCTGCTCCATCTGTGGTCACCCACACACTGAAGATGTTTTACTTCATATTCAGGTGAAATGTCCTTTTTAAGAAAAGTGTTTAAACTTGTGCTGGTCCCTGACACAGGTACATAATTGCTTTTGCAGAGTAACAAAAATCTGAATGTTAGATCTTCTCTCCAGTCTGACCCACAGCTTCCCAGCTTCCCTATAACACTTCTGGAATTGCATCATACACTGAAAATACTTCAGTTGATGCAGTTTGGGTGTCTACTGCAGTGTTTGTCTGGAACAAAACTTCAGCTTTCAAATCCTCCTGTAAGATGAAGGATGACATAGACAGACTGAAATGCATGGGTAGAATTCCAGCCTCCTGTGGTGTGGTACCTTTTTACCAGCTCAACTGGGCTTTCATGAGAGGCTGAGAGAAACTGGAGGTGCAAGTGCTTAAATATATATNAGATATGTATTTTAGATTCCAGGGTGTTCAGCTGCAGTGACAGTGACAGTTCTACAAAATATTTGCTGAAACACTTGATCTTTCCGAGAAGTTCTCCCTATGACTTATTCTCTTTTGTCTGGTCTAATCTTCTTCTTTTCCATAAATGTGAGGTGCAGACATTGCCTTAATCCTTGTGCCTCCCTCAGAATTATCTATTTGCACACTCCCAGCTTGTATTGTAGTGACAGAGACCTTGAGAACATTTGAGATCTTGAATGAAATCTTGATTATTTCTCATCAAGGCTGAATGCTGCCTTGTTCAAACCTCTGTGATTCAGGCACTGGACTAGGAGGTGATGGGAAAAAAAAATCTAAACCAGAGAAGGGTTTAAACGCCAATGTTGTAGCTGGGCGGAGAATTGCCTCAGTTTTGGAGGCACGTCCACAGTAGGGAGGAGGCTCTTGGTGGTTCCCTGACCTTGCATCGAAGACCCCTTTCTGTCAAAGAGGAAATCCTACAGCTCCCCATCTTCTCTAAGGCAGGTCGACATCCTGTTTTATGCTGTGTTATTGACCTGAAGGGACGGCCCCACTTGAGTGACGGGTGTCAGTGGGGTCAGCATGGGGTCCTCCACGCCTGGGCTGCCTGTCACTGCACTGAGCACAATGGGCAGAGTTACAGGCCCTTAACAAGAACAGCTGCAGCAGGCAGCAGTCTAATAAAAGTGATCCTATTTACAGCCTGCCCTAAGATGTTCCTGTGAGTTGAAAAGTTCACCTCTGGCAGTTTCCTGGGCTTGTCACCTTTTCTGCCATTTCCCTTGCATGTAACTCAAAGGTGTGGGGTTTTATTGAATGGGGAATAGAAATAAAAAATGAAAAGGAAAAAAAAAAAAAACAAAAAACAAACTAAAGCATGCTCCTGAATATGGCAGGAGTCCCATCTCCAGGAGTTTAGCAGCAGCACATTTTTGTCTCCCTGTCAGAGAGACAAAGCCATTCCTATAAGCCTAATCTACAATATCACGTATCCTTTTTATGTGGCTGATATTATTATCTCCTATCCATGGGTATTCAATGCTAACTTAATTAACTTGGCAAGCAGAAGCATTGTGCTATCTCACAGTCAGTGTCTGTGATGCTCTCAAACCATCCTACCCAGCTGGGTATCAAGACTTTTTACCTGCCTGCACTTACTTTTGATCTGTGTGGCATACAATAAATCCATTCAGCAACCCCAAAAAGCCTGGCTTTATTTCACCACTTTGAGGAACGGACAGACCACTTTTTTTTTTCCTTTTTTTTTTCATTCTTTTCTTTAAAATTAAAAGCCTTCTGTGCTCACCAGATGAACTCAGATAAAGTCTTATTTTTTCGATTGAACACCCCCTTAGAAGATCATAACTTAGGGACTATGAATAACTGCTGGAATGGAACATTAATATTCACACAGCAGTAGATTCAAGTTTCAATTATGTAGCAGTAAAAAAAAAAAAAGAGAGAGAGAAGAATCTGGTCTGACATAGTTTGGCACTCTAATGTGAATGAGAAAGACATTGGGATGGATTGACAAGATTTTTAATTAAAGGATATGGGCACCCTGAGCCTGACCTCTTTTTGAAGTTTGAATGATTTCCAAGAAACAGCATCTCCTCTGTTCCTCTTCTATCAGTTTTCGTTCATCCTTGTTGTATTCTGATCTGTCACATTTTAAATGGAGAGAAAGAAGTGCTAAAGCATTACAAAGAATCCTCCTATTTTGGAAGACTAGAATCATAAAAATAACATCTTACTATACCCTTCTAGGCTATAGCAAATTAAGGAAAGACTCTTGGTAGATGAACAAACTTTGCTACTAAATCACCTTATATTTTAGTTGATAAGTTTCAAAAATTAAAAAATCTTCTTAGAATCTTCTAATAAAAAACTGTATTTTTTTTTAAATTATCAATGTGTTTTTGGCTATATAAATATATATCAAAGCATTGTCATCAGGATTCCTTCAAGAGCAACACTAAGAACCAATGATATGATCTTGGTGGCATCTCTCTTGAATAGTCACTACTCAAACCTGAAGGTCTTATCTCAGGAGAGAGAGAGAGAATGAGAAAAGACTGGAGAAATCTGAACAGATGTCAAGAGGGAGGGGAAGAATTTATTTCAGAATCTTCTGTGGGGTTTTGTTAGAGGACACATTAAAATCAATGGTTCTCATTCTCTGTAGGTAATGCTAGCTATGCCTCCCAGATTAATTAACACTAAAATACAAGAGCCATTTTTCTTTTTGGTCATTTTTGCAGAAAACATGTATTGAACTTTAAGTGAAAATGAAGGGCTATGTTTAGATACAGAGCTACTTTGAGATGTTAAGTTGTGCTTGGTAGATCTACATCTAATTGTAGGAAGCAGAAGAGAAAAGTCAGTCTGTCTTCTTAAGAACTCATTATAAATTTGCTCTTTAAACTTTTGATACCACAACAGTTTTCCAAAGTAATATTTTTAACTGAACTTAACTTTTATGTGTTCAGATTTGACATGAAGATGCACATGTAACTTTATTCCAAACTATAACTATTAATTCCTGAAATGGAATAATTTGATATACCCATATGATGTAAGCCAGGCATTTCCTTAAGATGCTTCTAGTCTCAGTTGAAACTACCATGATCTTCTAAATATTAAAAATAAGAATGGTCTTGTGAAGAATTGGAGAACTCTCATTTTGTTGAATGACTAAAACAGGGAATATATGTTCTAAAAACAGAAAGAAAAGATTGTTGAAATAGCATATTCAAAACTGGGCTATTCTAATAAAAATGGGTTTAAACCAAACTCCAGGCAAAAAGCTATTCACACATCTGTCACTTTGGAATTTATGCATTAAAAATGCAAAATCAAACTTTCCTGATAGCTACAAAAATTTATGTAAAGAGATACTTAACAACTTCTAAGAGATCTTTATCTTTGTTACAGCATCTATTGGCTGAAAACTACAGTTAGGATGTGTGCTGTGAGTTCACTGCTACTCATGTCTTTCACCTAAACTGAGATGAACTGGGAATAACTGTGATTACCCAGGGGTGATAATGATGCTAAAACTGAAACAGATGAAGCTAGTCCTTTTTAATTTTACCCTTTTAAAATTTTATTTATTCCTAAAATTGATAATTTTTGAAAATTATTATTATTATTATTATCATTGTTGCCATCATTGTTGTTGTTATTTGAAATTATGGACCAAATCATCTTGGTTGTATTTACTTCAAGGTGTCTAAACAAAGTAGTTGTTTAAGTTTCTTTCAGTAGTGGATACTGAAATATAAATGTCAAAATCACTTCTTTCTATTCTAATATATGTCTGAGGCCACAAAAAGCACACAAAAATGAAGGTCTTGATAGCTCTCATTTAAGGACAGTCAGAACCTGAGCAGTGACCTTAGGTCACATTTAAGGGGTGGGTCACTGCATATCTGTTACAGTGAGCTCTGCCATGTGTCCATTTCCCTCTTCAAGTGGTTTTTTGTTGTTTGTTTTTTTTTTTTAATAGCACCTGTGTTGTACCTCCCAGAAGTTTTGTTTAATGATACTAAGCAAGAATCTGTGAAAAAGTAAATCCTGCTCTTATAGGGCACCTTTCACCTGGGACACAGGTGAAAGTAACTCAATTGCAAACACCCTGAGGAAGGTCCTTGAAGAAATTGTTGAAGCCTCCTGCTTTCTTTAGCCTTCAGGTGAGGTGAATCTTACTTAGATGTACAGTTAGGTGAGGAAGGAAATAATCTGTAATAACTTTTAGTTAGAATCCTTTATGTGTGCCTAATTTGGAGGATGGGAGCATGACTGAGAAGTTTCCCTACCAGATGAATGAAGGATTTTTATTTTTTTTCCGTTTCAATCCCTCAGCTGGAGTAAGTTGCCTTTTCAACTAATTTGGTTTAGCTTGTAGCCTGAAGAGGAATGAAGATGAGTAGTTGAATAAAGCTGCTCCTTTCCATTCAGGCCAGGTGAAAACCAATCCCACACCCAATTGCTGCAGGTTTCTCCCCAGATCTGTGCTGTACCTGCGACATCACGGCTCCCTCAGCTCACATCTCTGCAGCAGGTACCGGGACAGGTGGGCTGGATTGGGTCATCACAAACCTGGAACTAGAGGTAATTTCCAAACACACTGACAATTCCACAACACTCCCTGCTCTAAGTTAGGTGTGCAAGAGCTGCTGGGGATGCACAAGTTGTACAGTTGTGAGATGCTTCCCTCTCTTTGCCTTGCTCTGTCTGAGATAAAGACCTGCCCCAGGGATCTTGGGAATGTTCCTCACACACAACTCACTGTGCTGACTGCACCTGAGAAAGCCCAGTGAGTGCTGGATTAGGGCCCAGCGGTCACCAGGGAAGCCCTGAATTTGACTGCCATTACCTCATACCAGTGAGGATGTGGTAAGTCTGACAGCTGATTTCCTACAGCCTTCCTGATTTAATCTTTTCCTAGTAAGAAACAAATTCAAAAATACTCCCTGTTTGTTCACATTCCCCCAAACGATAGCTGGCACAGTTTTCTTTGGCTTACAGATTTCTCCTTACAGCCATGGTTTTCACCCACACAAAACTTTAGAAGTGGAAAGAAGAAAATGCAAAGAAGGAAACTCAACTCTGCTGCATCTAATATAGTAATGATCTAGTCTCTCCCTTGCTGCACTGGAGAAAATTAGTGTCATGGTGATGAAATCCAGCTATATCACAATTTCAAGTGATGCACTAGTAACCATGGCAACAAGGTATTCCCTTCCAGTAAATGCCTGTAATGGTGCTTTTAAGATTGTACATCAAAGCCAAAGCATGGCGTTGAATCACCCTGAAGCAAGTACTGACTTCAAAGCAAAGAGGTCAGAACAATGGGTTCTTCATAAACAGAAAATAATTCTTTTCCAATTTGCAAGGGTTTTTTTTTTTTTACAAGGTGCTCTGAAATAAAAGCTGGAGCAATTTAGTGGATTTTGCACTATATTTTTGTCTTCTGGGATTACTACAGCAGCTCCCAGTCTCCTTGGCTTCCTACACAGCTTCTGCTACTCTCCACGGGCTGGGGATCATTGCTGTGTTTCTGAGCTCTTTAGCAGGCAATATGAATTACTCTGAAAACGGGGTGTGCCAAACTTATAGGAATAGATGGTTGAAATCTTTTAGTCTGGTTAGTATCCCCCTACACTTGTTGTGAAATTTTAGCAGTAAATTGAAAAGCTAGTTGGTGAAAAAATATGTAGAAGGAAAAAAAAAACCAGTCCTTAAAATGGCTCTGAAATAAAAATATGTTAATGTCTGAGGAATATTAATGTTTTTCAAGGAATATTAAACCTATTGCTAATTAATCATGGAACCATTGAGATTGCAAAAGACCTCTAAGTCTCCAACCACTGACCCAGCACTACCAAGCTGACCACTAAACCACACCCTTAAGTGCCACATCTTTTAAATACCTTCAGAAATGGTGATTCTACCCTGTTCTGTTCCAGTGCTTGACCTCACTAACAGAAAAGAAATTTTACCTATTATCCAACCTAAACCTCCCCTGGCACAGCCTGAGGCCATTTCCTCTCCTCCTGTCCCTGTTTCCTTCGAGCAGATCCTGATCCCTGATTTCCCCCCGTCAGGGTCCGCAAACATATGCGGGGGATCTGATGGTCTGTTTTAAGGATCTCAGAGCACAAAAGACACAGCGGAGGACAACTCAGTTTACTCAATCAGAAATGAACCTTTATTTAGTGCCAACAAATGCGATAGTAGGGAGAGAAATAAAGAAGAGTAAGAAAGATAGAAAAGAGGGGAAGGGGATTATAGCTACCAATGTGGAGGGACGAGTCCTCTAGGCATAGAGATGCCTATGGACACGATCTTCTCCAGTGGGGTGTACACAAAGAGAGCGGGGGGGTCTCCAGGGTTTTATAGGTTTGTCACGGCGGGAACCAAGGCAAGGGGCACAAAGCCAAAGCAGGAACCACCTGTGTCGGGGTTGGGTGCTCAGGAACAAGGTGCAAACCGTACCTCTAGTACGGACAGACCAGTTCAAACATGCAGGCTCGGCTCAGTCCACTGTGATCAGTTCCATTGTTCTTGCACTCCATTCCCATGGGAATGCATACCAGTCCTCCGAGACTTGGCAAACCTTCCACCTCAAACCAGGCCAGGGGCTCCCTTCAGAGTCTGGGGTCTCAGTCCTCAATCTTGGAGCCAGTTGTGAGGCATATCACATCCTTGGACAGCCTCTGACACCCCCCCCCTCCCCCCTGGCTGTCCCCTCCTGTCAGGGAGTTGTGCAGAACCACAAGGTCCCCCTGAGCCTCCCCTTCTCCAGGCCAAGCCCCTTTCCCAGATCCCTCAGTCACTTATCAGGCTTGTGCTCCAGAGTCTTCCCTAGCTTCATTACCCTCCTCTGGACACGATTCAGCAAATTTCACAAAGCTAAAAAACTGATTGAAGATAATTTACTTGATACAGAGGAGAATTTTTACATCATTCATCAGTGAAGCCAACTATCTTTCCTAAAACCTGGAGCTCCGTGTTTTTCATTTGGAAGATGATTTCTGTTAAATACCATTTCAAGACTGAATTTTCCCTGAAATATTTTATTTTCACTTCTACATGTTTACAATGGAGAGTCCCTTACTATATCATGAGTGTTATGTCTAGGTCAGGACACTGATGCTTAGGAGGATTTTAATTAGTAACTATGGAGAATCTAATGTGCTCTCATTTGGTAACATTTGGCTGAATATTTGAGAAATCTTACTAAGAGGTCAGAAGTTTTTTTAAATTATTGAATTCCTTATGTAGTAGATTCTGCAAATACAGAGATTTTTCCTTTAGCTCTGTGCATATTTCTGTGCATGTATATACATGTGTGTATAAGAGAAAACCTAACACAATTCAGAGTTAGGGGCATTTGAGTAATTGAAGAAATTAATAATTTTGTTTTAATGCCTTGAGCATGAATTTTAACATTTCTTCCAACATTGATATAAAGAAACTAAATAATTTTTGAAAACCTATAAATGTTTAGTAATAGAGGCTACTATGCTATTGACTTATGCTTCTTGTCAATCTGCTGAAGAAAAAAAAATAAACTAGTCATGCCTTGGCAAAGACTGTTTTCTTTCATTTTGTTGATCATGACACTATTAAGATGAAAGAAGGGATGATATCAGATTTGGTACATGTAGAAAAGTAGTTAAAAATCATACACAAAAAAAAAAAGGTCAAAGAAAGAAAGACAGTAGCAACAATAGACCTGAACAGAAATCTGAAGCTACATAAGCTTTAGAGGATGAAAGAATATAAAATTAAGTTAGAATGGTGTTCACCTTGTTGATGAACATGAGATGGAACTCTCTAACAGGAACATCTTGTACAATCTCAGAAGGTCTCGAAAGTTAATGAATTCAAATGAAGTGACATGACAAACCTGCAGCTCAAAATGCATGACGAACAAGTGCTAGGAGTCATCTACTCATTGGTCATGTCAAGCAGCTGAAATCTTTCCTTCAGCTTTTCAGTGACATTCTCTCCTTATTCAGCTCCACTCTCTCAAGTCCTTGCCATCAACTCTCACAGCCCATCTACTGCATTGCACTGATGCCAAAAGCTCAGAGTGAGGGCTCTGTTCACTGCTGACTAATTTCATCAGGTTTCTGTGCAGTTTTTCTTACATGTGTGTGTTTTTCTTAACTAGATGAGATGAGATGGCAATTGATCTTTTCCAAAGGTTAATAGTCCTCACCGCTAAGTCGCCAAACCTATTTAAACAAAAATAAAAATAATGCACCATTCTAGCCATTCAACCAATCTTTTTCAAGGTGGTAAATTACACAGTGGTAATACAGAAATCCATCTTTGTAAAACTTTCATTCAAAGCCTGTAATATGTAACTCAGTACTACCCAAAATTGTGGTTGTTTTGACCATAAGAAGGCTGATAACCATGGTCAAATAATTGTGCACTTATGCTGCTGTTTGTCTGCTACTCATTTGAGAAACGCAGCTTAATTAGAATTCCAATTTGTTTCACAGAAAAAGCTGCCAAGCGCAAGATCTGACATTCAAAACAAAATCAATACTTTTGTAGAACATTTAAGCATCTTGGGTAATATCACAGGACTGAAGTAATTTGTGTTGTGTAGTAAAGCTCTAATTAAAGATGCGTCAGGAGTAAGAATTGTATTTCTTCATTATTTAGCCTGTGCTTTACTGCTTGGTTCATACGAGGGTATTGATTAAATGTTCATGTTTATTATGGCTCCCCCCTCCAATCATGAGTGTGAGAAATGAAAGTTAGGGTAGATGAAGAATATTCACTGCTTGTCAGGTATAAGAGACACTCAAGGTCAGATGCAGATAAAGAGAAGCAAGGAAATTGAAGGATTGGTTTAGTTAGTGGTGAGCTACAGATTAATCTCTAATTATTTTTTTCTTTTCTCCAAGAAATGTGTCTGAATAGCTGTTAAGGGAATAAAGTATCACTACAATTCTTATAAGCTTAAAAAATGTTAGATCTGATGAGCTCATAATATATGTATCTAAAAGTTTCTTTAGCCTATGAACTGACTTCTTAAGGTCAAATTATGAAAGTTCATATGGATACCAAGATACATCACTCTAGATATTAATGTCTTTACCCCAGAGAAATAACTAATGATTTGAACAGTAATTTGATATTTACTAAAAGGGGTGGCAGAGATTTACAAAAACATCGTATTTGTCACCTCTCTGCCTTGAAAAGGATATCTGCCAAAACTTAAGCACTACCACTGCAGGAGACCTTGTCAGTAACATCCTTGAAGCTCCAGTAATTAATTTGTTGTTAAAAATATTTTCTTTATGTTTTCTCTCTGTCATTTAAACTCTATTTTTCATGTATTCTACCTCGGACATGGGACATTTACTATTCCCTTTCTCAGTACAGCATTTTTTAATGTGTTTGAAGCCATTTAACCTGTTCTTACTAAGCACTTGCTGAAATCTTTCTCTCAGTCATGAGTTGGTACCCCTTGATAATCTGAGGTCTGTATGTTAGAGAGATCTATATGAGGCCTGTATGTTGTCAAATGGAGATAGGTAAACCCATCACAAATAAAATTTTGAATCTTAAGTGTAATTAAGGGCAGATGGATGAAGCTGGGCTTAAGTGTCTTGTTTTAGAAAGCTTTAAAGCCTTTATTCCATGTGGCAATGAAATTCTGAAGAGGTAGAGGTAGAAATAATACAGAAAGTAGAGTTACATGGGTCATCCTCTGGTTTTCTGTGGCTGAAAGACAAGAAATGAATAAGTAAGCCCCAGGGCTTCTTAAGTAATTTTGTAGAGGTCAGGTATCGACTTTGGAGATAAGACCATTTGATTCAAAATGAACAGAACGGCTATTTCAGTGGGAAGAATTGAAGAGGATAAACACACTGTTAGCGGTAGAAGAAAGAAAGAAAGAAAGAAAAAAAAAAAAAAAAAAAAAAAAAANAAAACGAAAAAACCCCAGAGTTTCTTTCTTGGGGTTTTAACAAAGTTGAGAGGCTGAAGTCTTACCACCTCTGGTTAACATGGAAGAATGTGGAAAGCAATAACTACTGGACAATTAGTCCTCTGCTGTTTTCTACCTGTCTACACTCATATCAGAAAATACAAAGCTGTGTCTGAATTGTAAATAATTAAAGACTTTATTCATGAGCCTTCACCCTGATGTCTTCTATAAGCCAGGTAGCCCAGGCAATGCTGTTTGGTCTCTAGCTTCAGGTGTGCAGAATATTTCTCAGGTCATAGAGTCACAGAATCAAAGACTCATAGAGTCATAGAATGGTTTTGATTGGAATGGGAATTAAAGCTCAACTAGTTTCAACGCCCCCGTCATGAACAGGTAAACCTTCCTCTATACCAGGTTGCTCCAAGCCCTGTCCAACCTGGCTGTGGACACTTCCAAGCACAGCTTCTCCAGGCACTCTGCGCCAGAGCCTCACTACCCTCATAGTAAAGAATTTCTTTCTAACATGTAAGCTAAATTTCCCCTCTTTCAATTTTTACCCATTATTCCTTGTCCTGTCACTACAGCTCCTGATGCAGAGTCCTTCTTTGGCTTCCCTCTAGGCCCCCTTCACATGCTGGAGGGTGCTGTGAGGTCTCCACGCTCCTTCTCTTCTCCAGGATGAAAGCCACAACTTTCTCATCCCATCTTCATAGGGAGGGCGCTCCAGTTTCTTTACCAGCCTCACAGCCTCCTCTAGACTTGCTCCAAAGTTCCATGTCCTCCTTATCTTGGGGGAAGTAGAACTGCATGCATTATTCCAAGTGGGGATACTGATAATACCAGAGGAGAGGGGGAGACCCCTTCCCTCAACCAGCTGCAGATCAAAGATTCTCTGAGATCAGCCAGTGTCCTCTCTATGTTTTGGATACCTGAGAATATCTCAGATGGCCTGAAGTCCCCTAAGTGTGGGCAGCAAAAAAATCTTAAACCAGAAGTAAGACTCTGCATGCTTTAGGAGATGCCCACACAAGAGTCAAAGGCCTGGTGAGGAGGTTAAAGTCTAATCCCAAAAGCAATGTTGCTGTATTAGCATAACATTACGACAAGGATAACTGACTTTACAAATTGACTTTGCAGTTACCTCTGGGGTTTCTGCACTGGGGTGGACATGCAGCTTGTAGGGCTGAGCTGTCAAAGAAGGCTTGACAGAAATATCTAGAAACGTAGTTGTAATATGTGGAACACAAAAATTTCTGGAACATATGTATTCGTACACATCATAATGATGTTTTAAAACATGGAATCCTTCAGAGAGGAATCTGTCCCAGTTCTAAAATCAGAGTCCTTCAAAATTCAGAAAACATTACTTAAAAAAAAACAACCAAACAAAAACCAAACAAACAACAACTTGACACTGAAGATTTGAAAAATTTAAATTTTCTGGAATTCCATTGCATTTCCTGTGTCATTTGCTCTGGGGTGACCCCGCTTAAACTGGAAAGTTGAACCAGGTGACACCACTAGTTCTTTCCAACCTGACCCCTCCTTTGATTCTGGGTTTCAACAAAGTTCAGGGATATTAATGCAAGAGTTAAGTGCATATCTTTTGTTCTACAGACTCAGTGAAGAGAAATCTTCCTAAGCTGTCTCCACAGCTCCTTGTTGAGTGGTGTTCTACTGCAGCACCATTTTTCCCTAATTGGATTGCAATAAAAATGCTAAATCCAAGTATTTATACAGCTTCCATTCTATCATGGATCTTGTTTTCTTTTACTTTCCTTTTAAATGTAATGATAATAAAGAGTGTAGTTGAAATTTTCTTTAATATCTTTAAAGAAATCTATCCTTCTAAAGAAAGCTATCCTAAATAGCTGCGTATTTAGGGAAAGTGCGGTTTTAAGAAAGGTGTTCTATCAAAAGAGGCATCTCAGAAAAAGACAAATTTGCTTCTAAGTAACTGGGCAAATGGTGATAAAGACTGCTATTCTCTCAAAGGAAGAATGGATAAAAAGTGGAATAACACTAAGATTTTCTTGCTGGAAGAGATAATATTTACTAATAAAATCAGATAATATGGAGCTTTGGCAGTTTGATTTTTAGGGTTTTTTGGTAGAAGACAAAACTTTATAAGACTGAATAATATGGAACATCTTTCTGGAATATATTTGCTGATAATGGAAATAAGGCTGGCCTATTCACTGAGGTTACACACTGAGCAGTTCTTTGCTGTATTAAAAATTACTGAGTCTTTCAGAAGTAAGCAGTGAAGTATATGTAAGCATTCAGGTTCTGTTAGCCATTAAACTGAATAGAATACTATTTCATGCATGATTTAGCTCAGTTAGATGGAGAATGCAGCAATGGGCTTGAAGAGGTAATGGGTAAGAGTGGAAGTTTATATAAATAAATGTTTCCTTTTTGTTGTATGGTATTTACCTGTGATTTCAAATGCCTTATTAAGAGATATTTATAGATTCTCCATTAATGTGATCCAGAAATGTTAACAGATTGATCTGCCCTCAATGTTGATAACACAGCTATTTGTAGCCCTGGTGGGAGAAAAGAAACAGCTATTAATTGGCCACTGATGAATGCAAATTCTTTCTTACAGTGAATTAATTGTTTCCCTAAAAACACTTGATATGGACATCCAGACTGGCAGTGTATTACATCAAATAAAAAATGTGATTTACTTGAAGTTAGCTGTCATGTCTACATTTTATTGATATCTCTTTTCCTTACTGATATCTCTCAAGTGTGGGATTCATTGAATGCAGGTGTAATGGGCCTGATTTGATGCTACAGGAAGGGGACAACTAGTGCAGAACCACTCTGTGGATCTAGATGAAGCCTACCAGTTGTAGGTTGAAATGCCATAGGTTTTATGCTCCTCACCTAGATTGTGATTTTCCTCTTTTTTTTCCCAATTGCTCCCCTTTTCTACCACTGAGCTTGAAAGCATACCTGTTCTGCTCAGTGGTTATGGATTAACACACAACTAACCTGCCACAAAGAAATTCCTAAATTTCACTCAACTTTCATGCTTAATTCGTCCTTCAGTCAGTATTCCTTACTATTTTCCACTCTTCTGGTAAAAAAACCAAACCAAACCAACAACAAAGAAAAAACCCTTTGGGTCCCTAAGTATACATATATGGTTTGTAAAGGTTGTTTTCTGTTTGTTCATATTAGGAGTAATTTGAACACATTCAAATTTTTTCCTGATGATCATGAAGTTCCATAGATGCTTTATTTCTCCTGAGTGACCATAATAACCTCACCAGGAGTTATCTCGTGAGGGGAAGGAAAACAATTTTTAAGACATTTTTGCACTCTCAGCTCTGCTAGAGCTATTGCATCAAGAGCAGTTTGTAAAGATAGAACATATTTAAATTTAAAGTGGCTATAGGCTGGCACGTAACTCACCAGGTCAGCTGCCAGAAATTCCCCAGGCTGATGAATTGAGGGGTTTAGTGTCAAGTGAGCTGTGCTATGTCCCTTTTTCTGGCATCAATATCTAAGTTAATGGTTTAGAGTAAGGTTAGAAACACCCATGTGAATTGCACAGGCAGTTTCTGGAGGACTGGGGACATTCAGCTGAGCCTGGGGATTTTAGTGAAAGTTATGCCATGCTAATTCATTCTTCAGGGTCAGGCAAGGAGGTGAGTAAAATCCACATGTAGCAATTGCTCTAAATACTCACAGGAAATCACTCCTGTGTTGAACAGCCTGGCTGCAATTTTAAAAGCACAAGTATCTTTCTGGAGTTACATTCAAATAAGGCATATTGATGTTCAGCAGCAGTAAAAAGGGCTTAGCAGGAACACTTTTAGAATTTCATGTGACTGACTTTGTATTATAACACTTTTAAATCATCGCAAAACCGAAATTTTGAAGTATACTATAAAGAATTCTTAACAAGAAAGCTTTAATGTATTACACATTTGATGGTATTAAAAGTAAGCTCCAGTGTCTTTCCTTGAAAATTTAGAATATCCCAGAGAAATATTCAACATATTATGTCACCTAAAAGTTTCTCAAAGTATACCAAAATTAAGAAACATCACAGTTAACAGAAATATTTCTCTTCAATACCTCAGTCGCAGAGATCTTTTCCTTCATAAACAATTTTCAAAACAGAAATCTTTATCTGAACCCTCTGACTTCTGTAGCAGAAAACTCTATTCATAAATGTTTATGTCAATCTCTTTTTAACCCTTGAAGACCTTCTCTAGTGAAACATTTCTGCCCAATTAATCCTAATTCACTCTAATAGACATTGGAACTGATAATGCCTGTAGAGATATTGGTGTCCAATGCATCTCTTCCGTGGCTGTACAAGACTGTGTTGCTGAAATTTGTTAGCATCTTCGACCCTTGTTTTCAGTTCATGGATATACTTAATTGTATTTACAGCAAACCCTTTCCATTCTCTTTAAAAGCTTGGCCCAGCAGCACTTTATCTTTGTGTACATTGCATAATTTATAGCTTACTGAGATTGCCAACGTTTGCTCTCATTTCCTTTTGTACTTGAGGCATTAACCAATCATTTAAAACAAACTCCCATACAGCATTCACGCACCTTACAAAGCAGCAGTGCATTTGAAGATAGTCCTACAAAGTGGAAGAAAATATGATTAGTTGGTCTTGAGAGAACATTTCAATGAGAAAAACGAGGTGGTTTTTATTTCTTTAGAGAGGCTAATCTACAAATAAATGACTGCAAAAAGAGAGAAAATATTCAGTGTGTGGTTTCTGGGTAGTTGCTTGAATATGTATGAACTGTCAGCATAAGATCACTCTGTGATAACTGAAGGAGAATGAGAAAGACAAGAAGACAAGAAGAAAATGAATTTCAGAGTTTATGGAATGGTAACATCCAGAACTGTGGTGGTCCTGCAGCACTGAGTTTCTTATATCACTTACAGATCTGTGTGAGAGTTGTGTAGGAACAGGAGATAAATTTAAATCCATTAAGCAGTGTGCTCTGGAAAAGGAGGAAGACCAGACTAGCAGGACATTTAAAGATCATCTATTAATCTTAATCCCTACCTATAAAGAAGTACCACTTCTGAACCACTAGCCTTTTATAGGGAGAGGAAAGTTTTCCAGTTATCAGGAAGAGCAAAGGACTGGAGATTGGATTCTGAGCAGGTGCAAATATCTAAAACATTCTCTAGACATGTTAGCTCAAAAATAAATGAGTTTTAAAAAATCAGTAAAGTAGTACAATTATTTTTAATGCTGATCAATTTGCACTCTCACAAAGGTTACTTAATGTGCAGCAAGAGTACTTATTATCTGATAAATCAGTTTCATTCCCTGGCTGTATTTCCTATATTGTGCCTCCTTCCTGTTTTTACACACCCAAACACTCGTAGTAACCTTTTACCATTGTTCTTGTAAACTTCTCAGCAGAGAACACCTTGCTCTTCAGAGCTGTGCAGTATCTGTTACCAGAGGGCAGTGTGACTGCTCTGGTGTTTGCTTTGCACTGTCTGCATACTTGCTTAGGAAAAAAATTAAAATGCCATATGTGTAAACCCAGGAACTTATTGTGATTATAACTGAAGTTTCAACAGACTAATGTGAATTCTTAGTAGTCTAGGCAGGATTATAGCAGAAAGGAATAACACTGTAGAATTAGTCCTAATATGAATAAAACTACCTTTTCTATACCAACTGTATGAAGTTCAACAAGGGCAAATGCCATCTTCTTCATCTGAAATGAGGGAACCCTGGCTGTATGGACAGGCTGGGGGATGAGATGCTGGAAAGCAGTGCCAGGGAAAGGGACCTGGGGGTCCTGGGTCAGTGGCAAGTGGAACATGAGCCAGCAGTGCCCTGGCAGTCAGGAGGGACATCCCTGTCCTGGGACATCAGGCCCAGCACGGCCAGCCGGGCAAGGGAGGGGATTGTCCCGCTCTGCTCTGAGCTGGGGCAGCCTCACCTCCAGTGCTGGGGGCAGTCTTGGGTGCCTCAATATAAGAAAGGTCTTAAGCCATTAGAGAGTGTACAAAGGAGGGCTGTGAGGATGGTGAAGGGCCTTGAGGGGAAGCCGTGTGAGGAGTGGCTGAGGGCACTGGGTCTGTTCAGCTGGAGGAGACTGAGGGGACACTCAGTGCAGTCAAAGCTTCCCTGTGAGGGAGGAGTAGGGCAGACACTGATCTCTGCTCTCTGGTGACAGAAACAGGACCCCAGGGAAAGGGCTGAAGTTGTGTCAGTGGAGCTTTAGGTTGGGCACCAGGAAAAGGTTCTTCCCCCAGAGGGTGTTTGGACAATGGAACAGGCCTCCCAGAGAATGGGCACAGCACCAATCCTGACAGAATTCCGGGAGAGTTTGGACAATGTTCTCAGACACAGGGTGGCATTGTTGTGATTCCTGCACAGGACTGGGATTTGGACTCCGTGATCTCTGTGGGTCTCTTCCAACTCTGGATATTCTATCATACTATGATTCTAGGATCTAGTTAAAAACAAACAAACAAAAAACACCTATAACTGCAGCACACAAATTAAAAAAAAAAACCAAAAAAACCCCAAAACAAATTAGACAGTGGCCTGTTGATAGAAAGAACTGTTTCAGCTTAAGTACCTAAGACAAAACCCCAGGCAAGAGAACACAAATTCAGACAAAGTGAGCCAGACCAGCCTTGCTCCTGAGGTTCTGCAAAACCACTACAAAGCCTATTATGAGCAGTAGCAATATTGTGTTTACTGGGCTACAGTGCTGCAAAGTCATATTCACAATAACTCCATGAACTACTTTATTAGATCCAGGTTGCAGGAGGACAGTCACAAAAATTGCAGTCCAAAGTTGAAAAATTTTTATGACTTCTGAAGTAGACATGAAAAAGCCTGAGAACACCCATCTGAAAGATAAAAAAAAAAAGGTAAAACTGGAGCTCCATAACCTGATAAAACTGAACTGATCAAGGACGTTTTCCACTGCTATCCCATGGTCAATTCTTCTCTGGAAAACTGCTTCTTTACATGTGATTGCCTGCAAAATCTTCTTCCAGGCTTTTGCCTAGAGATTTCTATTCTTGGGCAGCTTTTTTCATATGGCTGCTGCCTCAGGGACACTGTGAGGATAAGTTTATTAAGGCTTGTAAAGCATTCAGATGGTATAATACGAAAGGCCATATAAAAGTCTTACCAAACAATGCAAGCAGGATATATCAGGCCTATGGAATCTTCTTTCTGAAATACATTTGTGAGACACGAGCTTGTGTTTCCCTGAAATGCTCGGTATTAAAATTTGCCACTGTATAGTCAGTTCTGCACACTGACAATTAAGAAGTTAAATGCTTTGGGGAGACCATCATAACTAACCGGTGAATCACTTATTTACAAATTGTTTCTTCCTCTTGAGCAGCTGCAATGTTGATTGATCTGAGACTCTCCATCAGACAGTGAGATAAACCTACTATCATTACATGTTTCTCCAAATCCTGTCAAAGCAAATGAATCTCTTAATTGACTTCCATGGGCTTTGGAATAGCCTCTACCTGTGTAATCTCTAGAAGGTGTCCAGAGAGACACTTCACAACTTTTTTTGCCTCTATTACTCATCAACAAGAAAGAGGAGAATCACTGAGAAAATTTTTACTTTTTCGTTGTACACCAGCCCAACTGAGATGCAATGTTGCATAGGGAATACAGGAGACAGAAGTGGTGATGAAGATACAGCAGTGGCAGAGCAGTTTCAGTGTGAATTATCAAAGATGGAACAGATTTGGTGAAGATGGGGAACAAATAATTTTAAAGAAAATATGTGCAATTTTAGATGGTCAAAAAGGTAGTTCCAGATGTGACACAAAGGATGCTACCCAGTGGAAAGACTGACTTTTCAAATTAATTATCTTTTCCTGATCTAACAATCTCAGAAAGGTTCTTTCTGTCTCTGCATCCTCTCATCGCTTTGCTTTGAGACATATTTTATCCTTTTCTTGTAAGTTTATTTTTGGGGTTTTGTCTGTTGGTTTGTTTGCTTTCAAGTGTCATATTTTTTCCACTTTCTTCCTGAAGTTTTGTAGGCATTTCTTTCCATGAAATAGGGAATTTCCAAAGGAAATACTTGATACTTGATTCTAAAATAGCTGAATAATAAAAGGTGTTTACAGAATATCACAGCAAGATGTGTAAATATTAGATGGGAAAATTAAAAAAAAAATCCTGGGACTGATGCAGCTTATAAAAAGTTATATTCTTTGGAAATCAAGTAGATGGACTCATGCCATCATGCAGAATGAATGGATCAGGGCCATGATAGAAAATTTATTTTCTTGAAAAAGAAAGAAGCTTAGATGTATAGATAATCTTTAACCCCACAGACCTTGAAAGAACATTTTGAAACCTCATTTCCTTCCTCCTTTGTATTCATAGGATGTTTGAAGGAGCTATTCAGTGATGATCATTGTTCTATTCTTTGAAATTAAGCCTTATGTTTTCAATATTACTTGCCATTATTGGACAGGACAGACTTTCTCAGGACCAATGTAAGTGATGGCTGGAGTCTAAAATTTTTGCAGGTATGGAAGAAATTAACCCTGTGAGCTAATTTATAACTTTCCAGGGATTCTACTCATGGATCTCATTTGATACAAATAAGAAGGAAGAATTTTTCACTAAATCTCACAGAATGTGCTGCTGGCAGATCTGGCAGACATTAGTATTGAAAAGAACCAGTTATCTAAGATATTAGGTTATTAGTCTTGGAACTGTAAGATCCAGCTATATTAACTCCTGCTGGTGACCACTACTAATTATGTTATTACCTAATTCAAGTAGCACCACAGAAACTGCTCCCATCTGGCATTTTCTGATATGCAGGATGGTGAACAGTTTATTTAAGTTGATTAATAATAAGCTATTCAGAGCAGTTTCAGATTTAATTTTAGTTGGTCATGTCTAATCATTACTAGACTTAATAAAAGATGGACTTTGTAATGGGAAAAAAAGGTTTTGAAAACTGCAACCTCAATAAAAATATATCAGTACAATTAGGTCAGTCTCTGAATCTTCAGTGATAATTGAAGTGTTCCAAAGTTAACAGTGCTAAAGCAGTGTGAAGAAGAAGACAGGGCAGGAAAAGGGGCTCTGAATTTCTTTAGTGTATTATTAGATCTTTTGTGGGGAGGACTAAGGAGGAGGCAGAAAGCATCGATCAAAACCCTTGTATTTTGAGGTTATGGAGATCAAATAAAATGAAATCAAGTGATACTTCAAAAAGAGATGCTATGGGTTAAGAAGCTCCTGGCAAAGTACTATTTCTTAATAACTATGTGTGAGGTTGTAGACAAGATCGGCCCCACCCACAGCTTTTATAAAATGTTTCTTTTTGACTAGCTATTCAATCATGCAGTATAGACACAGCTTAGCTGGCATGAGAAACACTCCCTTTCATGTTGGACCAATTGATTTATTCATAATAATTTGTTCATATCTTAATATTCTAGAAAGTACTGAGATGTGCAAAATCTGAAAGAGTTATTTTATTTTTGTCCCCCCAGGATGTCACACTCTAAAGCATGCAAGACTGTTCCTCATATTTCATACTTTTGTTGTGTGTATACTCAAATCTTCTCATCTCAAAGGAAGGCGTAAACATAACTGAAATGCTTTTGCTATGTGCATCCAAACAAAGGATTTACAACTGTTTTGTATTCAGTACTCAGTAATTATGAAATGATTCTGTATTCAGTGTCGCTATTATTCTGTTGTTTATGAGTGCACATTGTTATTTAAATCCAGTCTGTCTTTGGAGGTGCAAGTTCAAAGATACTGTTACCTTTGGAGAAAATCTCTCTGTTCAGCATGTGAAGGAAAATATATCCACAGTTTAAGGTTCTCAGCTCCTATACAGATTGTTTACTTCATGTGTTCTCAAATAATTTGCCAAAAGATTTGAGCAAACAATTCATTACATGATCTCCTATTTATTTAGAAAAGTATGCTAATTATGAGTTGCTGACTTATAATTCGCTTTATCTGATTACATTCTCCATCCCTTATTCCTTAGCACTTGTGTCATGCTCAGACTCCACATCAGCTAATACAACCTCATCGACCACTTTCTCCCCATCCTTTGATGCAATTCACAGATATCATTCCACTAGTCCTGCAAAATATCCACAAAATGTTCATTGAGTTTGTTTAGCATTTTGTCCATGATTTAAGGCTCCTTCTGTCACAAAGGTCACTCAGGACAGGAGGTGTGGTGTGTTGTGTGGGGCTCTTGGGCACCAAAGCCAAGCTGAGCCTGAGTCACTGCTGTACTTGCACTGCTCAAATTAAGCCTTCACCTCCACTGATTTGGGTGCCTGGTGTTACAGCATTTCCTACAACATGCAACTCAAATCCTGGGTTACAACAATTTAAAACTGTTTCCATTACAATCTCCACCCCTTGTCCCTTTGGACCAGACCATCTGGTTTAATATTCCAAACATTTCTCCCTTTAAACCTGCTCTGGCCTGAATTAATCCACCAACTGCAGACCCTTAAAGTTGTTCCTGCTCCAAGCAGGTTCTTATCTATGAGCCACAGTCTCATCAGGGGTTTACCTGAGGCTCACATGGGCCACAGGTGGTTTGGGGAGTCCTAATCCCACCTGAACTCACACATAGCTTGCAGCACTTCCACTCGAGCTCACACTGGGGTTCCATCCTGTCCAGCACAGACACGGCAGAGGTGCCCTGGCCATCTGCCAACCCAGGCACATCACCACTGCTGCTATCAGGACATTCCCCAGGCACAACAGAGAAAGGAGATGAGCAGCACAGCTCTACAGTGAGCAGTGAGAGCAGAAAGCAGCCACTAACGAGCACAAGACTAGCAAAGTGGAAGGAAGCTGCATGGCAAGCACAGGAGCCTGCCAACTGATCCCTAAACAGCACTAACAGATATAAATTCTATTCATCACTTCCCAATCACATCTGTCATTACCTCAGATACTTTCGGGGCAACCAAAGAGAACTGTCGTGGTTTAACCCCAGCCAGCAACTAAACACCACACAATTTTTGCTCCCCTCCTCCTTCAAACANAAAAAAAAAAAAAAAGAGTAAAATTTGTGGGTTGAGATAAAGGCAGTTTAACAGGACAGAAAAGGAAGGGATAATGACAATAATGAATAAAGACGAAAAAAATGAAATAACTAGAACACACAAAACAAATTATGCACAACGCATTTACTTACCAACTGTTGATCAATGCCCAGTCATCAGCCCCTGGCCAGCTTGCCCTGCAGTTTATACCCTGAGCATGATGCCATAAGGTATGGAACACCTCTTTGCCCAGCTTTGGACAGCTATCCCAGCTGTGTCTCTTTCCAACTCATTGTGTCCTCTCAGCCTCCTTGCAGGAAGGGCAGGATGATAAGCTGAAGAATTCTTGACCACTGCTTAACAAAACCTAAAACACCAGTGTGTTATCAACATTATCTTCATCCCAAATCGAAACCACAGCTGCTGGGAAAAAAATTAACTCTATCTCAGCTCAAATGAGAACAATAGTTTCCCTCTTGGTAGGATAAGAGGATTTGTAGGACCTTTCCAGGTATTTCTAGGATACAATTCATCAAGCTTGAAATGATTTGTTCACTTATGTTACCTATCTCTAGAAAACCTATTTCATGGTTTATTTACATAACAAAACTAAACTGATTCTCTAAATTTCATAAGGCAAATAAATTCCCCCAAGCTAACCTAATGACTTATCAAGAGATGTAAAAAGTAATTTTAAAGAATTGAGATTAAACAACAAACCCATGTTGTATCAGAATTTCCTCATGAAAACCCATTTATCTGTCTCCTGTCACTTCCTCTTATGTCTTACACTTCAGAATCTCAAGGGCAAGATTGCCATTTGTCTTACCACAATATCCTTGTGATTTAAAACTTTCCCAGGTGTCATCATCCAAATAATGACACCTCAAGAAATCATAATCCCTGTTTTTTTTTCCTGGTATTGGTTTCCCTTCCTTTATTTCCTGCAACTGAAGGTAAGTCTTTTACACATGATAATTTATTCATATCTCATGCATTTTNCCTTTTTTTCTTTTTTTTTTTTTTATGATGACAATGACAAAGGCTGCGAATAGAACGTTGTAAAGGAGCTAGCGTGATAAAAGGGAAACATTCCTGTAGTCTTGGTGGGGAGGAAGCAATTCCTGCTTTCTCTGGCAAACTGCATTAGTTTTTCTACCCCTTAATGCTGCAACACCACTGAGTAGGTCTCTGACAAAAAGGCTGCATTATCCACTGATGGAAGAAGCAGCTATTACTGGTCCATGCTGCTGCCCAGGGGCAGCTATAATTTCACTCTGTGTGTGTGTTTCACCTGCAGCCTCTCTGAGGGGCTCATCTGTATGCAGCAAGGCTGAGAGCCCTGCCAGCTCGCATCCTGCCCCCGTCCACAGCATGTCACAGTGCCAGCACCTAGGAAAGGCATTAATATTTATGGGGAGCCAGCACAAAGAAATCAAAGCATCTCTGTCTGCCTCTCGATTTATTCCACTCCTCATAAATTTAATTTTGGAGGAACTTTTGGAGGGGCAAACCCCATGCCAGTTACAGCAAGGCAAGAATGCACATGCGTGATATTCAACACTGATTGAGAAAAAATTATGCTGATTTTTCCTTCAGTGAATTTGGGATCCCCTCCACCTTTTCACAATTTAACCCATTTTAATATTTGTCCTAATTAAAAAAAAAAAAAAGGCTTTTTTCCTCATTAAGCATCTCTCTTTCTTAATGGAGAGGTAAAAGGATACCCTTTCTTCCAATGTCTGGAGATCAGTTGTGCAGAACCAAGTTATCAGAATCCATACATTTATAGTGCCACTTCCGCAGATGAAACCATCCCAGAGCTTCAGAGTAAATCATTATTTCCTCCTTCCCAAGTACAGAATTAGCAAGAGCTACGTGTTACTGCTCAGGATACTTCCTCTTTTTCACTCTGAGCTCTCTGTAGAAGAGGCAGGAGTTGAAATGTTTCCTTTGGGTAAATGGAATTAATACAATTCCCAGGGTGGGATGTCTGAGCCACAATCTAACAAATGAACTCTGTGGTGCTGTGGCTTTATCTACCTCAGCCCTTCCAAGTCCTTTTTTTATTTTTTCTTCCCTTGTAAACTAATCTCTTGCACCATTAAGGCTGTGACCTCCCTGTACTTTGGGGGTTCTAAGTGGCTAATGAATCAGCAAAACTTTTAAGGTGAACAGTCTCGTGTAGACAGCTGCACTGCTGCATCAGGAACAGTGATGTTTCCTTACAGGAAAGATTTGCTCACCCAGTCAACAGAACGAGGTTTTAGAAATTGGGTTCAAGTCCTTTGCCCCATCTTTTTGTCCCTGAGTCCCTTTCTGCCCTGTGTCTAATGAGTGGTGCATTCTGCAAAACAAGGATTGTCTCTTGCCTTGGGATGGTCACAGCATGTAAATGGCTTTTGAAAAATGACGAATTTTGTTTGTTGTAAGGAAATGGGACAGGTGTGCTCTGACTATCAGTAAACAAAGGCAAGCAGGCAGGCTTCTCTTCCCCTAAATGTGGTCACCTCTTCACATTCGGTCACATAATGAGGTATGAGGCCTGCACTGCACCTTGTGCACCACTGCACTCCTTTATCCCTTTGTAGTTTTTTTGTCAGAAGGGAATGGGCAAAGCCAGATATGCCACATACATACTTCTGGTTGCCATGTAGAGTGGAAAATCCCCAATGGTTTGGAGTATTTGAAAATAAGCTGGCCAGGTAGGCAGAGCTGTGGTAGGGACTGGAAAATGGGGTCAAGACCCTGCTTCTGTGTCCAGAGATTAAAGTCTATTTCAATAGTTTCCTGACCTTTTGAAGCCCAGGCAGGGAAGGTTCAGAATGGACATTAGGAAGCATTTATCTACAAAGAAAAATGGTGGTCAAAAACTGCAGTAGACTTCCTAGAGATGTGGTCAATGACCTTAGCCAGTCTGTGCTTAAGAGGCATTTGGGCAATGCCTTTAAGAACATGCCTTAACCTGGTCAGCTCTGAACTGGTCAAGCAGTTGGATTACATGATCATTGTAGGTACCTTCCAACTGAAAATATTCTATTCTTAAAAGCACTCAGTTATTTTCAAGGTCTCATAAAGCCTTAGGCAAAGGCAAAGGTTTTTCTGCTTTCTGTATGAAAAGTCTCAGCTTTCAGCCCAGATACTTCCAGAATATCTCCAGAGCTGCAAATCTCTTCCAAGTCAAACTACCTGTGCAAATCACAGGATTATTATAAAGGAGATTTGCCTGATTCACAAAGAGTTCGGTCCTTGACTGTCTGTCAACACCAAAACAACTAAAGGCTCAGAAACATTTTGGTTCTAGATCTGTTAGCCCTGAATTCCCTGAGCTTGACTTCACCTAATGAATTTCTCATTTAACATGTGCATGCACATTACTCCTTCAACTCCATTCCCAGCCTCTTGGTTCTCAAACATTTGTGAAATAGTGTACCATGCCAGCTGGACAGATCCTTCTTGAAATCTTTTAAGCTTAGTTGCAAAACCTACTGCACTTCATGCTAAAAGGACAGAAAAATTATAAACACAGCTCTCTACCCCTCATGAATATAACACACCTGAATGACTAATAATTTCCAATAATGCACTGGGATATTTAAAATTTACTGTATGTTTTCTTTCTGTTTTCTGATGGTTTCTAATCCATTGGAGAATTAAAGGAAAGGCAAACCAGCCAATCTGTTTAAGGACAGGTGTCATGGGTTGGCACTGGCCAAATGCCAGTGCACCCATGAGTGTATGTTTTCCCTAGTGAGCTACTGTGAGATGTGGTCAAGAACAGAGCAGAGCAGGCGTAAAATTTGAAATAAGAAAAAGAAAATTTATTAACCTACATAACAACAGACAATAGACACAAAAAGAAAACCCAAACACCCAAAAGCAGAAAAGAAAACCTCCCAGAACACTTCCTCTCCTCCCCCCAATTTCCATGCCTTATATGCTCAACAGTTAACACTAGCACATTACCTTCATCTACTTGCTTAAACCTTCCACAACCCTGGGTTCCCAATCCAAGTCATTATCCCTTAAAAAACAATCTTCAATCCTTCCAGAGAGAGAGAAGTCTCTCTCGCACCACAGACCTCCCACAGGAAACACAGGTCCATCCTCCCATGTTCCCATGTCACCCATGGCACCACCCGGAGAATTCTACCAGGGTGACACCCTCCTTTCCATGTCCAGTGCTCTCACCACTATCCATGGACCAAAACCACATATAGGGCTCTTTTAAGGATGTTTGGCCAAGTACCAAAAACCAGCCATCTTCTCATATTGGGGCTAGCAGTCCCCCCCCACATTTTACCCCTGGGGCCGAGGGTTCCAAGAAT
>VZDJ01000079.1:1405858-1427804 GCA_008694505.1 Cyanoderma ruficeps | reverse complement strand
TCCTCTGCTGAAAGCAGAGCCAGGAAAGAGGAAGTCCCTCTGGGAGTCCTTGCTTTTAACCCCTTGTGTCCTCAGAGGCGTGTCCAACCTCTCAGTGGCCACCGAAGGTGCCAACATCCAAGCCTGGCCACTGATTGGTTTGACCTCAGCTTCCTGAAAAAAATCATTTCCCCTCAAACCAGGACAACAGGCCACCTTCCACACCAGTGGACATTAACAAGGATCATGAAGTCTTGATCTTGCCAATGCTCACAACCCCAATATCTGGTTATCCTTTGGCAGCCCCTCTGCCCTTCATACCCAAACCCATACTTCACAATATGGTTTAGTAGCCATGGCGGTATTTGGTTGAAGGTAGGACTTGATGATCTTGGAGGCATTTTTCAACCTTAACGATTCTATTGTTCTATTTTATTCTATTTATTTCTCCAGCTAAATGTAAAGCCTGTTGACCAACAGCTCTGTGTGGCTGCAGTTTGCCTGTCCCCAGAGCTCTGACAGAAGCAAGAGTGACAACAGGGTTTGTTTCCATGAAGTCAAAGGTTGGGAGCAAAGATCTGCATGTAATTACATGTTTTAACTATGGACAGCACCTGGTGACATGAACCCTGCTTTTAATTTGCTACCATCACAGGAATAAATCTTTTATAATGATGCTGTCAGCAGATATTTGAACATATATGCCCCTGGAATAAAAAGTTGGTTTATCTTTATTTGGGACCCCTAGCTTGTTGTTCTCTAATATTGTCAGTTTTACCCCCCAAAAATCTGTCTTCCCTGAAAATAGACTGTGTCTGTTATTTTGGAAGGATAATAAAACATGAAATCAGTGCCACAGCTTCTATGATGATTTAATTCTGCATTACTTACATATCAACATAATGTTCTTTTTTCCTAAGTAAAGTACTACAAAGGCATTATGGCTCTGCCTACGCACTTGGTAGCCCTGGGCAATAGTCATTTAACTTGTTTACCACATGAAATTGCTTTGTTTTCTCTACTTTCTTCCTAATTTAAGGCAGTAAACACACCAAAATTTAGTATTGAAACAAGCTTACATCAATTTGCAAATCCAGGCACTGGAAGAAAAGGCTTAAAAAAAAATTAAAAGCCAGTTAATTCCACTGCTTCCTTTCCTGCTGTAGCAATAAACTGTAAACCTCCATGAAAGTTAACATTTACTCTAGCTAGGTAGTAAAACCACAATATCATATTTGTTAGATTAGTCATACATTTTCTCCCTTGGAGGGAAAAGTCTGAAATTACGCTCAGCAAATTCAGAAAAATAAGAAAGATAATTAATGAAAATATTTCCAAGAGTGATAACTCATAAAAATATAGACAAAATAAGTTTGAACCCAGATAATTGTAATCTGGAATCCACATCACAAAACCATTGTATGTTTACACATTTGACAGCATGTGCTTCAAAGATACCTGAGATTAACTGTGCATGGAAAGTGTACAAGCTTCTCAAAACAATGACCTCCAGTCAGAGTATGACATGTCCTAATTGTAGTGGCTTCACATTTGCCAATTTCTGTTTCCCAAAATTAGTGTAGTGGTTTGAGTGCCTACTAGAATTATTTACTCTATTTCTGCTGTGAGATAGTATTACGAGAGAAGCAAAGCAGGCTCTAAACTTAAAAGGATATAAAGACAGGTATATTAACAAAGCCACAAGAAAGAAAAAAAATAATAATAATCAGAATAAACCTTCAAAACAATTCTCCTCCCCCCTACAACTGTTTACTTTTCCACTGACAACTTAAAGAGACAAAACCTGGGATTTTTAGTCAGTTTTACCACTTTGAAATAGTCTTTCATCAGTTCTTAGGGAGAGGAGCCTCTCTTAGAAATCCCATGGAGATATCGCCACAAGAAACTGTTCTCTGGTGGCTCCCATGTCACGAATCTGCAACCACCCGAAAACTCTGCCAACCATGAAGTCTCTCCCATTTGTCAGCCTTCGCACAGCTGTGCTCATGTGTGGCCATGTCAGCTTATTTAGGGTACAGTTTAAGGATGAGTTTTCTAGTATAAAACAAAGGTTCTCTTCATCTATCTCTAAAATCATCTTCATCTCAAGAAACAGAGGTCTTCTTTTTTCCTGGGGGCAAAGGGCTTCATATCTCTTTCTCTTTATCTTCCTCTGTTCAAAATTCTCCATTAGATCACACCTACATCAGTCCATGGCTATGATGAGAACTTCGCATTCTGCCAAAAAGCATTCTATAAGTTACAGGGATATTTTAGTCCATTCTCCATGGTCTCACAAGAGAAGTCCAGCCCAAACTAGGCAACTCCTCCTTCTTCCTTCCACCTAGGACTTTTACTCTCTCTCTCTCTCTCTCTCTTTTTACTGACTTCAGTCTCATGCTGTATCTCTCCATGTCTCACTCTCTCATTTCCTCTCCATTTGGAAAGAGGGCTAATGTCCTCAGGTCTCATTTGAGCATTGAAAGAGTTAATATCTTGCCCGGGTCTGTTCCTCTTGGGCTGTGGCTCACAGTGTTGGATTTTTAGGCTGCACTGATAAGGGACCTCAGTAGCATCACACCAAGAGGTTGGAGTGGCCCGGGGAACGGCAGTCAGGATCTCAGCAGCTAGGGAGGCTGATGGACACTGCCCCCACCCCTTGCTGCTATCAAGATGGGCCTGGCCCAGCCCGGGCCTGGAGCCACTCCTGGCAGCCTGGTGGACACCTCCTCTGGCCCAGGCTGGCGGCGGGTCAGGCCTTAGGGTTGGCTGGATGTTAGTAGCCGCGGCCTTCTCTCCCCCTGCTGGCAGCTGCCGGGGCCCGGGAGCCTGGCCACGCTCGGCCCCACCAGCATGGCGGAGTGGCGGGGCCTGGCCCAGCCCTCCTGGCCGGCTGCACAGAGTGGGCCAGCTTGTTACCTGTTCCCGGGCGGAAGGAAAAAGAAGGCTTATCTCGAGATGTCTCTGTTTTTAACTCTGAGTGTTCACAGTGGCGTACCACCTTTCTAATGGCCACACCAGATGTCAATATTCAAACCTAGTCACTGATTGGGTTTGCTATAACTTCCTCGGAAAAATCACTTCCTTGCAAAACAAACACACTGATAAATCCAAAACCAGCATCAACTACATTTATACCTTATCCTAGAAGGAAACAGTGATATAAACCTTAAAATAAACTGGTAGCAATTACTATTAATGATCAATAATGTAATTCTGGTATTAATTCTGTTTATTCAGGAAAAAAAAACCAACAAATTTGTCAGGTAAATGATACCGTCTCTTTATGACACCCTCCCTGTAAATGATAGGTTTGTTTCCATATTTGCTTGAACTGCAGAGTCGTTTTTAACTATGCTCCCTTCACCAATGGTGTTCAAACATGGAAATAAGTCTGTAAGTATAATTTATCCCCAGAAAACACCAAAGGAATAATGATACAAGTCCACATGCATATATATTTTTCTCCTAATTTACAATCAGGAAATCACTATGATTATTTAAGAAGCACATTTTCTAGTGGGTGAAGAAGGAATGGCCAAATGGTTAGTGGAAAAAAACTGTAGTAACAGGAAAACATCCATTTTTTTGGAAAGGCTTGTAGACACCCGTTTTTCTTTATTATGCTGTTCAGATTTGGTCCCAAATACTGTTACATGTTTTTCTTTCCTGTTGTCCCATTCAAGTGTCAACTGATGATTTGCTTTGAGGTATTAGTGGCTTATTGCAAGTATGAGGAAAAATAATAATACTAATAGCAGCAGTAGCTCTTTGAATATAATTTATTCACAGTTATTATTATTATTACTACTACTGCTACTACTAATAAATTGATTATTATTATTTCTATTTATTATTTCTTTTTCACTGTAAGGATTACCAAACACTAGCACTGGTTGCCCAAGGAGGTGGTAGAATCTACACCCTTAAAGTTATTCAAAGCCCTGAGCAACATGCTGTTGAGCAAACCTTTGGAACTAGATGGTCTTCAGTGATTTTTCTATTATCGAGTCATAGAACTATAGAACATTCTGAGTTGGAACGGACCCACAAGGATCACCCAGGTTCAACTCTCAGTTTTTTGCACAGGACAGCACCAACAATCAAACCATGTGCCAGAGAACATTGTCTCACCATGGCCATTGTGAGAATTCAGGTTTATATTTCCAGATGCTCTGTCCTGGAAATCCTACTCCTTTTGCTGATAGCAAATTGCTATGAACCTGGAAAGGATATGGTTAAGTAATATTTGTTCTTGTTTCTTGTTACAGCATGGGTTTGGGAGTACTTAAAGGATGGGAAGTAGTCAGCCAAGAAGTCCTGCAGTCCTCACACGGAACAGTCATCCCACCTTGATCTGCTGTCACTTCTTAAGGAAAAGGAAAAAAAAAAATCAGGAAAACAGCATGACATCCAGAAAGTCCTTTGAGCGCTCAGTTTTTTCTTGTTGTGTTGCTGTTGTTGTTGTTTGGTTTTTTGTTTGTTTTTTTTAAGTATTACAATTTCTTAAGCTGAATTCAGAAGGGCAGAGTCTCCTGTGATTCTTTTAAATAAATCACACATATGCAAAAATCTTGAATCTTATCTGGCATCTCTGTTGGAACAAGAGGTGTATTTACCTAGTTGGGATTCAGTTCTGTAGCATTCACAGCCATTTTTATGTTTGTGTAGCTGTATCAGCAGTGAACAGGTTTATCACATTCTTTTACACAGCCATGGAAAGACATAGTTTAACCAAAGGGTAAATAACTTCACCAAGCCAATGAGACCCATTAATAGTTTGCTTTCTGTATGCACATTCATGCACTACTTGGCATAATTTTTTCATGAAAATTTTGTCGCTAATGCGTTAAAAATCCTCATCTCTCCTTAGCTGCTAACAATGCTGCCTGCCTATACCTCTGTTAAGTGTAGTAATATCAAATAGATGATCTGTGTAACAGGACATGACAGCAGCCAGGAAAAGGCAGAAAGAAAAGCAAATAAAGACCAAGCATTCTCCCACCTTTCAGACCCAATTCCCAATCCTGGGGTTTAGCTTTGTTATTTCTTCTAATCTGTTTGAAGAAATGACTCCTGGGCAGGGCATCCTTATTGCAGGGATCATTAATTTGAAGAGAGGCGAACGAAAAATAGGGAATTTGTATTTCAGTCACAAAATGGATCAAAGGAAACTTTCCTAGGGCAAAGTGCTGTTGTCAAGATTGTCCTGAAGAAAGGAAAATCATTACAGAGGATTATCTATAACACTGTTCTCAACCTTTCTTTCAGCTTCTCTACCCCAAGGCAGAAATACATTGTGACTGATTATGATTACCACACACGCACACAAAGACTTGCTCTTCCACAGATATATTTTTGCACGTCTTCAGTGTGACGTTATTCCTAAAAATAGACCTGCCAAGTACATATGCACTCACATATGCTCAACCTTAAGATTATGATGATTACTATTATAGTAATTATTGCAGTAATGACAATAGTAATAACAACAACAAAACAACAACAATAAAAACAACAATTGTCATCATCATCATCATCATCATCATCTCTTTGAGGTCTCAGATAGTGTGACTCAAAACACAGGGAAAAATAAATGTTCTGTTTGCAGAATGATGTGGCAGATTTGTTCCATATTTCTTCCTCAGTTACTGCTCACTGGAGCTTCTCAAAGGTCACCATTTTAAGTTGATTTTTCTGGTGAAACATTGATCCTTTCACTGCCAATTATCCCTAGATGTGACATGACTGGTGAAAACATATCTTTTAGTTTTATTAACTTGGAGCAGCTTTGGAGCTTGCTCGGGTAGTGGTACCCTACCAACACCTACACTACCCAATAATGAATCCCATTCTCAAGGCTCCGTAACTTCTACAGAAGTTTGCACCTGTGCAGCTAAATCTGCTTTCTCTCCAGAGATCCATGCCTGGCATTTGTTACCTACTGGGAACAGTGTTTTGCCATGCTACACATATTTATGAATGCCTGGAATAAATGTCCTGGACTAAAGACATGCAGGAAGAATGCCAGAAATTGACTACTATGATTTAAACACAGTTGAATACACCACAGTACTCAGAACTATATTGTGATCCCGTTTAGATTTCTAGGATTTGTATATCTCCTGGGACATGTTAAGGTGATGGACAAAATTGCTTCTGTGGTTAAGGTGATGGACAAAATTGCTTCTGTGGTCTTGCTCTCTGTGGCAGGTGTAAAAATCCTATTTTTATAATAATGAGAGAGACACTGCTGCCCAAATTAAGGTGAAAACAAGAAGACCACAACTGAGATTTTACAAAGAATACATTTCATTGCAGAGGATTCAGCATTTGTTTTCCTAATATTTCAGCCTCAACTCAAAAGATGTTTGAGGTGATGTTATGGTCATCCATAATACTAATCTCAGTACACTAATACAATGTGCTGATCTCAGGGTTAGACATGAGAGAGATGAAGTCACGTGCAGGACAGGAAAAGAGAAGTCTTATTTCTTAGTTTCCATCTTGTGCACCAGGTTTGGTGCAAGAAGGCAGAAAAGGATTTTTCCTTACTTATTTTTCAATTATTAGAATTAACATAATGATACCTTGCTCGCAGTCATTGCATAAATGTATTATCTATAGATTCATTTTAGCTCCTTTGCTAGATGTTTTGAGTGATAGAAAAGAGTTTTTATGGTACATTTTAATGACGTTTCTTAAATAGTTCCTAGGTCACATTCCAGAAAAAAAGAACTTCCTCCTAAAAGGGCCATCAAGAAGAAATGCAAAGAAAAGTGAAGGTTATCAATTTCCAGGCTAACTAAGAAAAGGAAAAGAATACTAACAAAAAATCAAGTGACAAAAACGCAAGGATATATAACATGAAAAATTATATTAGAATCAGAGAGCAGCAAACATGTTCCCTATGACGAAAGGCTGAGAGAGATGGAATTGTTAAGTCTGATGAAGAAAACGCTCTGGGAAGTGGCCTATTGTAGTGGTCTGTTAATAATGAAAAGAGCAATATAAGAAGGCTGGACAGAGACATTTTAGCAAGGCCTAAAGTGATGCAACAAGGGGAAATCATTTTGAACTAAAAGAGGGGATATATATTGCATGTATATTGGGTATATAGTGGATATATTTTGGATATATATTGGATACATACCAGATATAAGGAAAAAAATTCTCGACAGTGAGGGTGATGAGGCACTGGCACAGGCTGCCCAGAGAAGTTGTGGATTCTCCATCCCTGGAAGTATTCTGGGCCAGGTCGGATGGGGCGTGGAGCAACCTGGGAAAGTGGAAGGTGACCCTGCCCATGGCGGAGGTGGAAACAAGGGGATCCCATCCAACTCAAACTATTCTTTGATTCTGTGAAATTCTAGCACAGTGTACCAGAATAAAAAGGCATTTTACCAGATAAACACAATCAGAATTTTTATGTGATCAAATATTACAAATGAATCACAGAAACACTGAGAATTGGTTGTGTTCTGCTGTGGATTAGGGAGTTCTGTGTTTATGGCAGTGCTTAAAATACCTCTCTAGCCTTTCTGTGGTACAAGTCCCCCTTGGAGAGGTGCTATCCTAGAGATGAAAATGGCAGAATGAAATTAAGTTGCCATCACAGCATGCTTGAGAGTGTTCAGTTCACTGGGATTACAGATGCGACACACTCCTGTGTTTCTCTTGGAAGGCAGACAGCTGTGCATGGCCATAGAGGCACAGCAGATGCCAAACACCAATTGTTAAACCCTAGTGGTTACTTTAATTGCCCCTTTCCACCAATTTGAGATTTTGCAATGGTAGGAAAGCCACAGAGGTTGCTGTCACTCAAGTTCTCTGAACCTACAGCTCTGAGAGAAAAAAAATAAAAAGATGAATGTAGTAAAAAGGACACAAAAAAACCCAAGAAAAAACCCAAATAAACAAACAAAAGTTCATGGGCTTGTGACAAGCTTGTAAATGAGAATATAAAGGGAAGAGAGAAAAGGAGTTGACTCAGTTGCAGATTTGAGGTTTTACCTGAAAGTTTCATAAGGCAGCTGTGAGTGTTTTATGAGAGACAGGATCCTCAGCAGCAAAGTTACAGCATGATGGACTCTGACATTTTGCAAAATTGTAAAATGTGTCAGTAGCTTTAACAAGCAGAAATGCTTTGACCTCCTGAGGTTCCTGTCCAATTTAGCCATTGCAAGTCTTTGATTCATACAATTAATGGTTACGTTCAGCTGAGGGAAGGAGGGAAAAGGGTGACAGAAAATGCCACCTCAGAACCAAGATATCATTCTTTTTCTTTTTTTTTTTTCTGCTCTAGCTCCATTATCAGATTTTCCCTCCTTATTCTTCACTGTGTGTTAGATATTTTCACCACTTTAATTTTCCCTTGGCACCTATATTTGCAAGCCTCTTGCTCTGTAAAAATGCATTAATGGAATAATTCCAAGGGATTCTGATCCTTTGACTAAAGAATCATAAGGCTATTTTTCAGAGTTTTTATTTTGCATTTGCTAGCACTAACACAGCAACCACATTACACTGGCTGTTTGGTTATTTCTTCCATTTTGAGGATAATCCTGCTCTATCTGCAATTTAGGGATCATCGCTTTTCTCTAAAGGAATAAAAGGCAGTTTGAGACCCTGCACACCCAAAAGCAAGAGCAGACATGGGGGGCTTAAGCCACGCTTGGAGGATGAGTGCTGATAACTATTAGTAGGAAGGTGCAAATTTAAGAGAGCACTACAGAGTCATGTCTTTTCCTCACATTGATAAGACATTATAAAAACAAAAGAATGCTCATTTCCGTGAGATGAGGGAAGGAAAAGCTCTCTAAGAGGCATGAATTTTTAAAAGAAAGCCTGTTGGTCAAACAGCAGTGTGTGCTGCCAAGGCATGTACCACGCATGCAGAGTTTCAGTCCTGTTCAGTTAATTCAGAAAGAAAACTCAGACCTCACCTAGGGATCACCAAAAAAANAAAAAAAAAAAAGATCTACCAAACAGATTTTCCCCTTGACTGTGCAAGATACCACAGATTTGTTCCAGATTTGTCCCAATTACAAAGGAAATTTTTAGTTAAGTATTTACTACTCCACTGTACTCCTAATGCATATTTTTTCCTGGGGTTTTCTTGGTATAAGCAGTAAGATCCAGCCATGGAATTCCCATCCCTGGGACGCTGTAGATGTAAAAAGCTGGCTAGGGATCAGGACACTGGACAAGTTTGCAAGAAGAAAATGTGAGCCCATACAGTAAATGCATGGAAAGCATTCCTGTCTTAGAAAGGTTTACTATCCTATTAATAGACATTTGGGGGAGAGGTCAGAGCTGGAATCACACATGCATGCTCTGACACATTTTTTCATTGGCATCTAGATTTGACTGTTGTTGGAGATATTAGGACTTCTTTGACTCACTGTAGCTGGTCTTACATTTTTATGTTCTTAGAGGTCCTTATATATGCTCTGTCAAAATGTCTCTCTCCTTTCCCTAAGTGAGGACTGGGGACATATAGATAGTAGAGATATCCCAGAGATTGCTTCAGGTGTCATGACAGGGAAGAGGAATTGCATGGGGAAAATTAACAATAGAAAAAAATAAGATTAAAGATACGTGACAAGCCTGGGAAAGGTGCAAAGGGCTTGAGAGTGGAGATGTAAATGAGGGCACATAGAACTTGTAGCTGAGCACGAATTCTAGAAAGAAATCAGTCTAATGTCAAATGTTGGGTTTATACTTCCAGACTTACTTAAATTATTGTTTCCCAAAACATTCACAGATATACATCTTTTCTTTTGAAGGGTCCTCATAACTCAGTGAGATAGATTAGAAGATCATAAATGCTTGGAGCATGGGGCTGTACCTCCCTGTTTTCTCATACAGGAGTTAGCAATAGGGATCATTTCTCAATATGAACAATTCCTAGTATACACATTATTACATCTTTTTTGTCATGTTCTTCTGTCAGCCTTGCAGGTACTTTTCTCTCAGAAATCTGCACATTGACACCTTCCATATCCTTCCCTGTAAGAATACAGTAGCAAAAACGTCCCTTAAAAAATTCCACTTTCTTTTACCTAAATATAGATGCTAAAACTCAGTTCATTGCTCATCTATGGGTCTCCACCTCAGCACAGAAAGTGAGTCTTGGAGCCAGATTGTATTTATTCAAAAATATATAGCAGCAACTAGAGGTGAGGTGTACTCCAGCATCCAATTAGTCACCTCAAGAAAGCAATTTTTCCATGTCTTGGGGTAAAATGCCTTACCTGTGAGTCTTCACACCAGTTCTATTTTCTCAGAATAAATATGTGAGAAAATAGTTCTTTTGTTTTTCCTTCCAGCTTGTCACTGATCCTGAAATCTTTCTACTGCCACAGAGTAATACTGGTTAATCTTCAGTAGTTTGGTATAAATATCACATGAATAGAACTATAGGATGAATAAGATGCTGACAGCTGAAATCCTTATATTTTGTCCATTTCTGTCCAATCATAAAGAAATTTATATCCTTCTTCTCAGACTGGAAAGTAGTTTCAAAATATCATATATAAATAATTAAAATTATAACTAAAAATTGTGGGGGGCTGTTTAATGTATTGTGTTTTTTCAATATATGAATTGGTATTTATTCTTTACTAGTTCATGCTATTCCATAAAAGAAAGCCTCAAAAATATGACTGCATTAATAATTTACAATGTATTTTATTTTTGTCTCCCTTATAAGCCATATTAAAGGCAAATGCTGGGAGTTATGATATAACCCTTGCAAGAGGAATGAGTATCACAGCACTGATCTTACAGATGGGCAAATTAGGTCATGAAGGATATAAGGGCTGTATAATGGGGACATAAATTGTTCTGTGCCCCATACCCTCCACAAACTTTCTGAAGGAGGTACGTGAACGTCTAAGATTTCTGTCACGGGACTTGAATGGAATTTCAATGGTCTGCACATATCCCAGACTACTACTTCAAAATCATGAGAGGAATCCAAGACACAGTTTGCCAAGATGTAGGTTTATAACCAATGGGAATGCTAGAAAAGTATTTTCCATTTCGAAACCCAAAGCAGTTTCTGAAAATTGCATGTATTGCATGAATTTTATAGTTTAAGCTTATTTTTATATCTACCCTAGGTTATTACTAGGTGCCTAGAATTTTGACACTTTTCCCTTTCTGTTCCCTGGTTAATCTTTTCCTTTGACACTCGTGTTGTGCCTTTCTTGTATCCTATTTCACAGACAGCAGACATGCAGATGGATCCTAACAGGAATTGGTTCCTTTCAGGTTTACAAAGAAAAATAAGTATATATACAATTAGGTTTGCAATGTTTTTTCTTTCAGCTGAGATTCACCTTGCTTAACTTAGACTCATTAAAAATTAGTTATTTCATTAAGCTAGTCACCTAAATTTCTTCTCTAATGAAAGGAGAGGAGAAAGGTTTCTTCAGAGAATGATTCATCATGCACATGTTAAACATCTATTTTAGGGTACGATGAATTCCTCTTGGGAGGAATGCTCTCTCCCATGACTGGGGAGAACATTTAAATAATAAGTTGTGACCAGAAACACATAGTTTTAACAGGATAGAGTTAGACAAGATAAATGTTAGTTGGCTTTTTTTAAATTATTTTTTTCATCATTGTGTTAAGTGCTATATGAGCATAGTTAAAAATGAAGCTATAGTTTAACACTTGTTGCAAAAAAAATAGCACAAAGAGCAGTAATTATTTGCACGTGAACTGTTGGTGATGCAGTACATGTGTCATTAGGAATTGACAAATTTTGTATTCTTTTCAAAGACCCAGGGAAAAGAAGTCATAATATTGTCAACTGAAGCTCAAAAGGAAGAGACTTTTTCCCTTTTGTTCTTTATGGACAGAAAAGGAAATAATTGTCAGCTGGGAGTGAAAAGCTATGAATTTTTCTCTCATCCTTACTTCATTCTTTAAAATCCACCTTACTCTCAAACTTTCTGAAGGCCATGGGTTTCACATGCACTTTTCATGTAATATTATTAATAAAAGAGAAGTCTCTGTTTCAGTTACCTACAGGCATCCTGACATTTGAAGTCAGCTATCCAGCTCTGTCATTCGGGTTTATACGTATCCACAAACTGCAGCATTTCAGGGGAAAAAAAAAAAAAAAAAAGGTTGCACACCATGAGAACAATAGGGGGGAGGAAAAAAGATAACACTCATGTGAAGCTTTAATTAATGTTAAGCCAATGCTGGCTTGTAGGAAATGTCAAGTTCTAGTGGATAAATCAGAGCTGCTTCTTGGTTTTGCAACACATCATGTTCTGTGTTCAATAAGATGCCAGGCTGCTTATTTTGACTGTCATTTATGTGCAGCATTTTTCATGTGGTCTTAGAATAAGGTGCCAAAGTTGTCTGGTTCCCCAACTTTATTCTATGATTAATAATGCATTAGCCTAGCAAAATATTTGCTCCTGTTATTACTCTTGAGGTTATGAAATTAAATATATATAACTGAAAAATACAGTAAGTATATGGGAAATAAATCTTTCTCTGGTCTTCCCTTCCCTGTTTTCATTCATAAGGCAGCTCTCTTAGTTACAAGAACAGCTCTTGAATTTCAAAATGCATACATGAAAAAAAGACTTCATTAAACTTGCTCAGCTCTGATTTCCCTGCCTCTGTGAGCTTAAAAGCCCATCACTGCATAAACCTAAATTCTATTCATCACTCCGATAGAGCAGCTTAATACCAAAACAGCTCCACTGAATTCAACATTTACATCACAAGAAGCTTCATGTTATTAATTATATTTTTATTGTATCATACATTTCAGGTTATAACTTCTACATAGAAGGATAGAGAAGCTCTGATTTTTCTTTTTCAGGAAAAAGAGTTTGGGAAAAAAATAACTTTGAACATGGATTCAGGCTTGATAACTGCCCATGAGAAGCATTGTGCTGCTGGGTTTACCAACATACTTGCTTGAGGATCCACTCACTGTGCTGTTGTGTTATTGCAAACCCTCAAAGCAGCTTTTGTTTATTTTCTCTTTCTCCTCCTCATTTCTTAGTTCTGTTTGCCCTCAGATCTTTTTTTCCCAAATCCTTTGAAAGTTCCCTGTGAATATTCTCCAGTGATGATGCAACTGAGGAGACAGGCAGCACCAGCTGTGGATGCTGAGAGTGAAATGCTCAGAAAACACTGGAATAGTGGATTCTATCAGTCTTTTTCACCTTCATAGGTGTTACAAGATGAGCTTATTTGCCCTCAAAGACTCTCTCATCTGTAAATACCTATCAGTATGAGACACTAAGGCTTTGCATATTCCAGGTGTTTGGAAAGTTGTGGGAGTGATTGGTCATTTGGTTCATCACCTAGCCACAAAAAAACTTGGAATTAATAACAATAATAAAAAACCCTCAAAACTCTTTGCAATGTTTCCCAAATTATTACTCTTTTTTAATTAGGAAAAATTAAAAAAAAAACCTCCAGGCTTAACAAGAAGTCTTGTCCTGTATGATATATGTAATTAATTATATATAATTAATACTTATAATTAATAAAATAAATATTTAAACTATGTGCAATTTCTCTTCTAAACCTCCGATTTTTGGGAGTTTCCTAAGCAAGTAACTGCATTTTGAAATGCAGAAGTTACATGCTCAAGAAAATTTTTGCTTTCCTATTTTGTTCATTTTCCTGTTCATGATGCTTGAAAAATTAGACTGATGATCTTCAAGCTGTCAGAAAATAAGTAAAAATTATTCTTAAAACTACTATTTCTGTTGGTTATGCCTGAAATCTTCTTTTCTATGCTAACCAAATCCTACAGCCTCACATACTTCTGAATGTGATTATTTTAGACGGAATTGCCTGAATGTCCTCCTTTTTTGATGCCTTTCTGCATCAAACATATTCACCTCATTCTATTTCTTCCCTGACACTTATTCTAGGCTGATGTTGAAAAGAAAAGTTTGGGCTTGATGACATGCTGCTGGGTGCTGCAAGCTCACCCTGGTGTTCCCCCTGTTGTCTGATATTAATGAGTGTGGATGACAAGGAGGATTGGTGTTGGGTGTACACACACATCTGTAATGGTCAGAAGACAATCAGGGAGATAATTAGATTGTAACAGCAATGCATAATTAACACAAGGTTGTGGGACAGATCCCAATCTGTTGTGCCAGTGGTAAATCCAAGGTAACCCTATTAGTGTCGAGGACAGTTGTTTGCACATGTTGTACATTGATTTAACTGAGGTTTGATTCAGGCTCATTAAGTGACACATTTTTCACTTGTATCGTTTGTATGGGCAGACTGTGGATGATTGCACTCAGCTTGAATGCCACTATATATTAACTGTTTTAACACATGTGATTTAAACTCTGATCAGGTGCCAGAGATCCCCTAATTAGAAGTGCAAGCCATGCCCATGCTAAATTCTAGGTTCCTTAAAGACAACAGACTCCACAGAATGTTTATCAACAGCTATGGGTACATTAGGGCTTTAAAACAGTTCCTAATCAAAACAAGGAACAATGTTTCTTGTAACTGCATGCAGGTTTGCTAATTTGTGTTGCTATTTATATCAGCAGCAAAGAAAGTGCCATTTTCTTTGTCATTTAAAAGGCAAAGGGTTTTTAATGGAAATGGTCAAAACTATGCTCTGTTGTAATGCATCAGTATTCCTTATAGTAGAAGAGTGTCCACTAATTCATTCTAAGGTAAATGGTGATGGAGAAAGAGAGGTAGCTCACTTAAGATGAGTCCATGGAGTGGCTGAAGTAAAAAGGAATCTCTGGAGATCTTCTTATCCAACTTCCCTGTACAGCAGGTTACACAGGATCCAGATATTCACGTGGTCCTTGAATATCTCCAGAGCAGGAAGCTCTGCACAGCCTGTGCCAGTGCTCAGTCAGCCCTCACAGCAAAGAAGGTGGATCTCTGTCACGGTGCCAGTCTTTTGTGTAACAACTGAGAGAACCCAGCCACATGGCTTGGCTTAAACAGCCAGCTTTTAGCCTTGTCTGTTTGCTGAAATGATTTCCACTTGTCATGTAACATATAAAGAATCAATCCAGCCATGTGCAGCCAGGTGCATCGCTTTGTGAGTGGTGACTTCTGTAGAGAAACACAGACTTAGGGGGGTTTGATGCAGCACTCCTGAGTTTTTTCCCTATAGGTGGTGTCTTTAAGGGACAAATCAGCTATTTCACTTCTGAGCACATAAACAGAGAGGACAGGAATTCATCTTGGGCACCAGAACAGGGTGACTGCATGCAGGCTGCCTCTGGGAAACTGGACTGGCTGCCGAAGCACATTCCAGCTAAAGGGGCTTTTTAGAGTAGTTAGGCTTTATTGTTATAGACAGTATTACTGTAAGTATTGTACAGCATGAAATGATGGAATTAGTATTCTAGGGGCCAATCCAGATGTACTCTGAGCTGATGTAAACCAAACAATGAGAATTTCTTGATACACAGAGTGATTCAAAGCCCAATTAAGTGAATAGAGAAACTCTTTTGATTTCCTTCTGTCTGAAACAGGCTCTTGAATTTTCACTGCACATAATAACACCCAGTGGCTCATCTCAATATCAGATTCAGAAAGAACGGGAGATGCTGCCCTACCTCACAGAAGGGTTGCAGAGGTTAGTGGCTGTCTGCTACGCATTTGAATACTGCAGTGATAATCATTATAGCAGAGTCCAAACAGAGTTGAAAAGTTTTGGAGGGTTTGGATAGTGTGAGGTAAATAAACCCCAGGCCTGCAAGTTGCACAAGGGAGAATAAAATGTGGTATGGAGGTAAAATGTATGACCTACTCCACCAATTTGTAAAATGCTTGTTAACAAAAAAACCCCTCCAGACTAGAAGAGTAGAGACTGTCCAATAGTGCAAAACCAGAAAAAAAAAAATTGAACACAATGGCACACTTTGCAGCATTTCATGATTTCCTAGTGTTTATTTTTCCAGTTCAAGGCAAAAGTCTGCAATTGGATTTTTAATTGAAAGGTGATGGTTCCTGAGGAGATGAGATTTTGGCAGCTTTTTCCATGTGTCACTGTGCTGCCTCTTCCTTATTTTATCTCAAAAAAGCTGTGCTTGTGTGTAGGATTTGACTGGCTTCCTGGTGTACTTCTACCCTAGACTTTTTGTGTCCTTGCATGGCAACTGTAATTTAGCTTCCAGTATTTTAAGTGTTTTGGAAATTCTGTCACTTCCACAGCCTCTGTAATAGTTGTTTGATTTGTTTGCTTGGGTCATAGAGAGGATAAAAGACATTTATTTTATCCTCTTTTTTTCACCCTCTACTTCTGCTTTCACGTGTCCTGATATTTCTACTCTGTGTATTTATATTAATTTTTAAAATATATTTTTTTCTTTGTCTATTTTTCCCACTCTATGCCTTTACTCACTTTTTCTGTTTTACAGGCAAATCAGCATTATTTCCCGTGAATTATTCTCTATTCCTAAAACAAGAAAATATTAATTTTCAGCAAGCAGGTGAACCTTTGTTTCCCATATTTTTAACTCTCTTTCCAGATTTCTAATTGTTGGTGTTTCCAGCACCTCGACAGCTGTTTGACAACACTGTCTAACTCTAGTCATACTTTAACCATTATGATAAACCACAAAGGAAACTTGGTTTCTCTAGAGAAAATTCACTCTTGCATCTCATGTTAAATCTGCAGATCTAATATGATATGCAGAAATTTGAAGCTTTCTCATTATTATTTAAGCGTGGCAATCATCTTCTCTGTTTTATCTACAAAGTCATACACTGAGAACTTTGTTTACCTTCAAAAGCACAATGCCAGTTCCAATGTCAGCGTGTGAGGATTTTTTTTCCTCTGAGAAATGCCCATAAATTTAAATGTCTCTACTAAATTTCTGAGGTTGGTCTCAATAATGTAAACAACTTAACTGCCCCCAAACACTGGCCTCTAACACCTATGTAAAAAGTTATTTCAAGAATAAGGTGGGGTAACTGAGATCAGATGGACCTTTTTAATATTCATTTCACAGCCAGAATATTTACTGGACAAAATATCCCTCGAAGACATTTTGAGAACCTCATTTTACTTTGGCTTAGAAGGCTGACATAAAACCTGTAAGATATCTGTAAAATCAGGACTCTAAAAATTTGACTCCTGAGTGGGATGCATAAAATAATTTTGTTCTATTTATATCTTTTTGTGAAACCTTGTATTTAATTGGAATTTAGCTTTATAAAATTTAAATAATAATAATGATAATGATAATAATAATAAATGCACAGCTTGGTACAGAGGACATCAAAAGTTTTTTGTGGTCCCATAGCAAAAATGTAAGGCTACAGAATGTCTACTTTAACTTCACTAATTGATCTGTGAGAAAATCTTGAAATAAAAGAAAAAAAAAATCATTAGTTTCTCCTTTCTTCAGCAAAATCTGGAGGAGTTCAGCCGTCAAGCCAAGCAATGCACCTTTATCCTCTCCCTCCCCCATGTTGCTCACTCACCTCCACATTGCTGACTTGAATTGCTTCCAAATAGGCTGGGAAATTTACAGTTGCTATTACAGGTCATGTAATACAGGTTAAACCTGTGTTTACAGCCCAATAATTTCCCTGTGTCTTTAAATGAGCTATGAAGTATTTTGTAATGCAGATTGTCTGCTTTTTTTATTTGCCCGTAAAAGCAGTGAAGGGAAGCTACAAAAACTCTGTGTTTCCTTGTCACTGAGGACAGCCTCACTGCAGTGCTGCACTGAGCCTGGAGAACCAGGACTATTAGACAGTTGCACATTCCAAGGAATTCTGCTCTGCCAGAAGTAGCAGAGCAAGTATCTAACTGGTCAGAAAAAGGCAATTGAATAGTAATTCAAGATATAAGTAATTTGGCCATTGTCTTTGCCTAAGTCAGGGGAAACAACCTTTAAGGTATCTCTCTTCTCTTCTGATCTTGGGGATAAACAGAATTAAATTACCCTCAATACATCCATCAGTCTTGCTGCTACACTAGATGACAGTAATCTGATGACCATTTAAATTGACCCATTCTTGAAACAGAGAAAGGAGTAAGCCACAGAAATCATATCTGTCCATATTTCCTCTTTGTGCCAAAATAAATGCAAGAGGAGTAAAGCATGAAAGTATGAATGCGTAAAGATATTTTAGAGCTGAAAAAGAGAAATGTGAATATGGTTTGTAAACAGTGTAACATTCAGAGATAGGGCAGGTAATCTATTTTCCCTGGATATTCATCCTAGATCTGATTTATTGCCTTTGATGTCTCATGGATTTGATTGGACAGGCAGGAGATCACTTGGGATAGGCTCTCTCCTATGTTTGTGCCAACAGCACCCTGGAATCCCAGCTGTGGACCAGGACCCTGTTATGAGAACTTCTGTACAATCATAATGACAAAGACATTTATGCCTTCTTTTATTCAAACCAAGGAAGATAATTGATTGGTGAGTTATATCTGAGCCAAATATTAAGGATCTTCTTTACTACTTCATTTTCAGACGCACATAAATGACATCAGATTTTTGACTTCAGAATAAAACAATACAAATGCTGAACATGTGAATTCCTTTTTGCCTATTTATTTAATATATTTTCCTTTTTCTGTGTAAAGAATCTAGACCTGGAGGAACAATGAATGGAAAGATATCACCATAATTCTTTGGACCCCAGCAGTGATTATAAAATGAGCTCATCAAATAATCATTTGCAAGTGTTTATGAGCCAGGATGTATTTCCTTTGTCAATTTTGCAACAACAGTCTGTAGCATTTGGAAATGCTACAGTTTGCAAATAATTCCTTGCTGGATTTTCTTTTTTTTTTCTTTCATGAAAGAAGCAAGCTCAAATGAGGCATTTCGTTATTACTTCAATAATGCACAGTCAGCAAAGCTTTCATGTATCTTGATTGTTGATAGCAACTGATGAAATAGGAAGAGACAAAATTTGTAAGGTAGAGACCTGTACAGACACTAGTCACTCCAGCTAAACAGCACATCCATGTAAATTTAAGTCTTAGGCAGAAAAGACAGTTGGAAGGAGGGGAATCAACGCCTATTAAATTTGGATGGGGACAGAAAGCGTGGCCTTTGCTGACTGACAGACAAGGTTATGTGGCTGAACAATAATTTGAAGGCCTGAATTATTCATGTCCAATTCAAGGTAAAAAGGTTTAACCTGGTGATATCATCGTGTTGCAGTATTTCACTAGGGCAGAAAGTGTTATTCCTGACTCTTATTTTACTTCGTTCAGGTCTTACACATGAAATATGAGAAGGGATTGGGAATACCTGCTAATTTTTAGAGAAAAATGTATTTCTATATATTAAGGTCCAAGAACAATTTGTAATTTAAAATGAATGAGCAAACAGCTTAGAAAAGGTCATGCCAGCTGAAATTCAGAAATTCAGACTTCTCGTCCACCATTGCCTACTCACCAGAAATGTCCTTCTGTATAACTCTTAAACAGAGAGGGTAAAGGTTGGTATACTACTGGGACTCCAGCCTTTATTTGAAAATAAAGGTTAGGGTTTTGAGGGCGGGGGGGTGTTTTGTTTCATTTTTTCTTTCTTTCTTTTTTTTTTTTCTTTTAATAGAAGTTATATTTCTTTATGGTCAAGAATATAAACGCAATACAATCCCAGTCTATTCTGCACTGGTGCACTCTCACCTCAAATCCTGTGAGCAGTTTTGGGCATCACAATATAAAAAAGACATAAAGCCATTAGAGAGTGTCCAAAGGAGGCCACAAGGATGGTGAAGAGTCGGGAGGGGAAGCTGTGTGGGGAGAGGCTGAGGTCCCTTGGTCTGTCAGCCTGGAGAAGAGGAGACTGAGGGTAGTCCTCAGATGTCTTCAACATCCTCATGAGGGGATGAGGAGGGGCAGGCTCTGATCTCTCCTCTCTGGTGAGCAGTGATAGGACTCAAGAGAATGGCCTGAGGCTGAGCCAGGAGAGGTTTAGGTTGGATATCAGGAAAAGGTTTTTCACCCAAAGGGTGTTTGGGCACTGAACTGGCTCCCCAGGGAAGTGGTCACAGCACCAGCCTGTCTGAAATCAAGAAGTCTTTGGACAATACTCCCAGACACATGGGGTGACTGTTGGGCATGGTCCTGTGAAGGGCCAAGAATTGGACTGGATGATCCTGATGGGGCCCTTACAACTCAGTATATTCCATAATTCTGTAATTCTATGTGTTGTATCATCTATTACAGCTTCCTGATTTGGCCTTCTAAAGTGTTCATTGATTATGATGAAGAGTTCATGGACTATCCAAAATCATCACAGCTAATTGCTACAGAAAGGATCAATGAAACAGCCTACACTTAAAGATACATACAGACAACAGATAACAATGAAGTTTAGAGTGTACAGCCATGGTCAAAATACACTTCACTTTTCTTTTTCTTTTTTTTGGCTTTTTTTTTTTTTGGTTGGTNGTTTTTTGTTTTTGTGTGTGTGTGTTTTCTTGTTGTTGTTTGGTTTTGTGGGTTTTTTGTTTTTTGGTTTTTTTTTTTTGTTTTACCATCAAACAATTAATTGAAATAATTTAGCTTAGGGCAATATTCATTCACTCTTAATTCCAGGTAAAGAGACCTGAGAGAATGAATTTAATTGGAGATGCTGGCATGGAAAGGTAGTCTTAGACAAAACCTGTAAATTTTCTACAAAATCTCTTTCCTCCTATTATGAAGGGCATTAAACTCCATTTTCTGTTAGAAAATCCATTATCAGTTCTATTTGTCCTTTAGTTCATGGTATTCTATGTTATTGCTGTCACAGGAAGTGTTGGTGCCTCTGAAGCAGGAGTTAATTGTTGGATGTATCAGTTTCTATATTTTGGATCCTTTTCTTGGGATTTCTGTCCTATTGAGGCTCCAAGGGTATTTGTGGTGCCTCAAGAAATTAAACTAAGGACATATTTAAGGACACATAAGGACTGTCTAGGGCAGTGGCAATTTACAGCAGCCATCAATCCTCATTTCCTTCCATCCATTTTATTAAGACAACTCTTTCATATGCCCACCTTTAAGATCCACTTTAATTTAGCCATGTGGGCCACTGGCTTCCTGATTTTGCCTTCATGGACCTGTAACTTGCAGATTCTTTAACTATGTTGTTGCTATCCATCCCTACAGCTTTCCAAGAGTTCTCCTTCATCTCCTCACACACCAGGTGTGCAGATCTTTTGAGTGACAGGAAGACTGCAGTTACTTTTCTGAAGTGCTTTACCCACCGAGTGACATCCTCCATGGACATTTCAGAGCAATTATGTGTAGTTATTACTCAGTGCTTACTTCTTACAAGCAGGCTGTGCAGGGACACACAGGAGTCCTGAGCTCTGCTCTGCCTAGGGAAGAGTTACCTGTCTGCTATCCTTCTTTGTTGATTTTAACACTGCCTATTTGTATTTTCAGAGCCAGTTCTTCAGGACACCAGGGGAAAAGATACAAAAATCAACTGTATCAGTTTGACCAGAAGTATTGCTTTTCTGGTGTAATGGATCTAAATTTTTTTCACAGCTTTGAAACATCCAAGTGATATGAGAGAGCTTATCATGGTCAAATGAACACATTTTCAGTGTCATTTTCTGGATTTATTTATTGCAGAAAAAGACAACTACTTTAGGGAGATAATTCCTTTTCTCACACACAAAACCAAATAGAAAAACTAATATCAGAGTAATTTACAAGATCACTTTTGGGTGTAAAGAGTAACTCAGTTGTACTGAAAATACTCATAACTGACAGACTTTTTCATCACCTTAATGCTTTAAATTGTGTGGAAATTGGAATACTACCTGAGAAATCTGAGTCACCAACACACTCTGGACAATATGTCCACAGATTATTCAATATAAAAATAATAACCCTCTGTGAGCACACTAAAGGGGAAAAATCCAATCTTAATGGAAAAACCCAAAGCACAGTGGCTGTTGTACAGGGAGGACTGCCCTAAGAAGGAATGTTTCTTTTTCACTATGACTG
>VZDJ01000079.1:1357329-1405853 GCA_008694505.1 Cyanoderma ruficeps | reverse complement strand
AAAAAAAAAAAAAGGAAAAAAACCCCCACCTTGCCTATTTGCTGCTGTCTTCGTCCAAAGATGGTTCAAGAATTTTTACTCTTTCATCATCTCCTTGGGGTATCTTATCTACTTCTGTTTCTTGTAATGCATCACTCACTAAATAATTAATTTACTCAAGTAAGCAGAATCTCTTGGGGTTTATAGAGTTTCTGCATGAGGAGAGATGACAGCTGATAGTTGGTGCTAAGAAGGAAGCAGCAAGGAAGAAAAACCCAATTTGTTATGTTACTGTCTTTGACTTATTATTTTAATTGTCATTATAGTAATCAAAATTATTTCTTGCTTAACTTCTCCCATTAGGAAGATTAGATATCGCTCCTCTGGTGTTGTCTTAATAAGTAGGGCTGGGAAGTGGGGCCAGAAGGGGATTGAGAATCAAGTCTATCTTCTTTTATAATCAATTGCAGCACCATGGGAACAGGAAGAGGTCATTACTAGAAGGAACTTTTTTTTTCATTGTATTGACAGCCTTAAAATTCACATTTTTCTCACCAGGCTTGCAGAGAACAACCAGCATTTCAGCAAGTCTGGGCAAGAATGAATGACACGGGGCTGAAAGTATGGAGAAGGCTGGTGCTGGTGAGTCTCCAGAGACTCTTTGATGGATTTACCCTATAAATTTTTTTATACAGACACACATCAGCACATGTGGTGTGTGCATACACATGCAAGTGTATATAATTGCATGGGTTTTTTCTTCAACCATAAAACTTATGGGTGGGATTAGTTTTTAGTATCTATGGAAAGCACTGTATCATCTACCTCCTAATTTATCTGTGAACAATGCGGCCACCTCAGAGCCCTTCACCAGAAACATATGTCACCCTCATTCCCATGTGTGCACTACTCACATGTGTGTGGTTTCTCCTTCTGTTTAGTCTTAATTTAGACCTAAAGATTACCAAATAATTAAGTCCTCATATCTGTTTTCTTTTAGTTAAAAAATGTCCAATTTAAAATTTAGCATTCTCTATATGAAACTTCAAAATTAATTTGCCTTTGCTGTTTGAAACAACCCAGATTAAGTAGAAAATTTCCAAATTGTCTCCCATTTTATCTTCATTCATAAGAAATCACAGAAGATTTTCTGTGCAAAATTTCCAGAGGAGACCAAAGAACTAAAGATTATAGTTTTTTTTTCCTTAAGCTTCCTGTGGAAGGGCTGCTTTATGTGAAGACTTGCAGATGTGTGACTTAGGAGTTTTGAGAGCCTTCTTCTCCCTTATAATATCTTGAATTTTGCAAGCAAGGTGCATGCAGTTTCTGACATTTAACTTGAAATGGAATAAATATGGTTGGATTTTTAAAGGTAATTCTAAGAGGGTTCAGTTCCAACTGCATATTTCCTCAACCCTTTCCAAAACAGAGATAATGTTTAGGTTGAAGCACTGCCTCTGTAAGTTGATTTCTGAAGTTTGAGGTGTCTGAGCTGGCAGAGGACTCTGAGGCCAATGATCAAGGTCTTGAGGGTCTGTGTGGCTTTCCCCTTGGGTCTGTTGGTGAAGAGGAAGAACGTGAGCAGGAGCAGAACTACCTTGAGTTTCAACAATTGGTTTTGTGACTGGTGTTGGCAACAGGGATTGTATTTTATGACCACAGGATTCCTGGAGGATTGAGGAATACCATGAAGAGACAATAAGGTGGGAAAAAATCATCAGCAGGCTGGCTGACCAGCTAAGGAGAACTTTCAACTTAGAAACTACAAGAGAGTGCAATAACTGACAGTCAAATGATAAAGGCATGGACTGGCTTTGCCAAGTAATAGTGCGGGGTGATGTGAGCAAGGGATGTCTAAATGAATAAACTAAGCCTGAAAAGGATCCGCCTTGAGCATTTGCACATAAGGAAGTGCCTGTGGGATAGCATTTTGGGAGAAGATACTCCTATCTTCTGTGGGAAATCAGAAGGACTGGGTGGATCTCTGCAGGACGTCTATCCTGCTGCATGTGCATTGAAAATAAGCAGGAGAAACAAGAGATTCCTGTGCACATGCAGGACTATGATCATTGCAGGTGTCTGATACAGGCTGCTTAATCCTTGTGAGACCACTCTGAATTACCTTTGGAACCTCATGGTAAGTAGAAATGTTCCCGATGGCTGGAAGAAAGAAAAGGTCACTTCAGTCTTTAATAATGACAATGCAGAGAATTAGGTGCAGACCAGCCTCCCTTTGGTCTATGGAAAGGTGATGGAGCAAATAATTCTGCTAACCATTTTCAGGCATATGAAAGACAAGGTAATTGGGAGTAGTGACTGTGGATTTACAAAAGGGAAAACGTTCCTGGCCAACCTAGATAACCTCCTATGAAAAAAATGTGTATCTTAGTGGCTGAGAACCACAGACATTGTCTTTCTAGGCTTTCACAAGATTCTGACATTGTGTTCCATGTTCCACATCCTCATAAACAAACCAGTGCAATGTGGGCTATTAAAATGGGTGCTGGTGTAAACTGGGAACTGAGTGCTAGTATTGCAAGGCTGTGATCAGTGGCACAAAGCCTATCTGCAGAACCAGTCACTGGTACTGGACTCCTAGGGCTGGGGCTGAGAGTACTTTAACATCTTCAACAATGTCCTGGGTGATGGGACAAATTGCACCCTCAGCAAGTGTGCAGACAATGCAAAACTGGGAGGAATAGCTGATACACCAGAGTTCTGCTGTCATTCAAAGTGCCTTTCACCAGCTGGAGTACTGGGCCCATGGGAATCTCCTCAAGTTCAACAAAAGGAGGAACCAACTCCTGCATCTGGGGAAGAATCTCCTCCCAGGATCTAGCGTTTTGTGCTAAGCTTAGAGCAGCACAAAGGTGATATAAGTATTTTCATTTTTGCTGTCTCTGCTCCATCTGTTCAGTGGATCAGTATGCCACAGCATTTTATTTTGCTGAGGGCCAGGTGCCTTTTACAGCAGAAATTCAATTTCTAGTAAAATGAGGACCAGGAAAATTCCACAGAACTTGAAGAGGGGAGTAAAAAAAAGAATCATGATGGGGAGAAAGAAGGATGATGACAAAGTTTTGTTTGTTCCTAAATTGCATGGGATTATGTATTCCAGGCCTGTGAACAGCTGAGCTGTGAGAGAAACATTTCTTGGGAGAGGCAATGAGAGTGTTAATCCAGTGAATTGATGCAAACAGATACAAAGTCTTCTTTACCTCATTATTGAGGTGAATTGACTGGAAAATTCACTTAACTAATTTAGGAGGAAGTTAATAAGTTTGGGGGGTTTTGGGATTTTTTTCATAGTCTCGAAACAATATAAGTTAAAAATCTTTGAATTTTAAAAAATGTTAATGCAGGTTTCTGGTTTGTCATTTGGGACTGAATGCTATACTTGACTGTAACTCTTGTGTTATATCTGGTGTGTAATTAGTAAACATTAGTAAATATATTTTAGAAGGCATAAAATTATTTTCTTCATTTTGCAGGATAATTGAATGTATTTAATTTTAGGAAATGATTTTCAACTGGTATAAGCTTGCTATTTGCAACATTTTATTTTGTAAAAAAGAAAATGTCTGCTTAAAGGCAGATTCAGGGATAGCACAACAATAAAACTTCTGATATACACTCACATGAGGATTGAAGATGTCTAATTTAAGCTACCAGAATTCTTGCTACAGTTACTATATTTACCAGAACAAATTCTAATTATCACATTTTTGCTTAGAAGATGGAAATACTCTGAAGATGAGTATTCCCATTTAATAGTATTCAGAATAATAGCTACACGAATGAATAATGGTTTCAGGTTTAGGTAGTTCTGAATTTCAAGATCCTCAGGGGCTAAATGCCATTAAATATGATATTTGGTATTCCTTGTAGATAATCCCATTTAATATCATAGATCCCAAGAAAATCCCATGTCTAAACTGAAACCCAACACTCAGCCAAACTGCCCATACTTCTGTTGCTTGCTTGAAGTGCTTGTAGGCGTGGCTCATGCTGCTGTGGATATCAGCAGAGAATATGTAATTATTTCCTGAACTCAAACCTACATTTCAAATTTAGCCTCTGCACTCATCGGTCTTTAAAATACACACACTGAAACACTGAATGTAATTTTGGATTTTAATGTTTTACATTCCTGCATCGAACCAAGTTTAAAGTTCAAGCAATTTTAGTTGTTTATTCAAAGCAGAAATTAAAATAGTCAGGGCTTTTACAAGTCTCTAATATGCAACGTGGATGTGAAGAAAGAGTTCTGTGATGTTACAGTGAGTACAGCCATGATAACTCTTCTCCTCATAGCTTTCATGCTGTGTTTCTGATGTCACAAGAACTCCTGTATGTTAGTGCTGGGGACCATGACCCAAGATCCTCTTAAGTTCTCTCTGAACTTAAATCCTGGTCTGGAACAACCTCATCTGCACTGGATATCCACATCTGCAGTCATATTATATGTCATTTTGTTCTCATCTATACAGCAGGCTAACAAGGAGAGACAGACATCGATCCATTTATCTCTGAACAGAGGGATTATTATTACTCTTAGGCAGAACTAGTAAGGAGGCACTAATGAAGCCAGACCTTATTATCCTGTCTCATTTTCTTCAGTCATCTATCCGAGTTTGAACTTGCTGTTTTTCCTGTATGAGAGAGCACTAGCATGCCCTCTCTTTTTTCTTGCCATTTCACTTCTTGAAAAACATATAGATGTATCTACTTCATCCCCTTCTGTGCCTGTCTTCCTGCTTTATTCTAATTAGGCTGCACATAAAAATTTCTTACCCGAAGCAAGAGTAGACAATCAGAAATGTATTGTGATCACATAAACCACAGTTTCTCAGAAGGCAGACAAAAGAGAAACAACAGAATGTGGACAGAAGAGAGACTTAGGGGAATTAAAAGGCTGTGGAAGAAATTGTAGATTCTTGCACTATTTGCTCGTGGCAGATGGAGGCTATAAACAAGGAAAGCCATTGGCAGTGAAATAGAGTTATTATTTGTGCTATTTTCATAATTGAGATATTGTTGTTGTTGTTATTATTATTACTACTATTACTACTATTATTATTATTGTCCTTTCCATGTTCTTTTTAGTATATGGTCATTAACTAAAGTAGCAAAGCGGGGGGAAGATATTGCTTGTTTCACAATTACTTTGGAATGTTGCTTTGATAATTAGTTCACAGAAGGTGTCATCCTGGTCAATACTCTCGTCTCTGCTGAAGACAGCATTACTGTCTGATTTATGTTTTGGCTCATCCCCTTGTCCCCTCACATTAATTGTCTGTTGTTGATAGCCATTTAACTAAAGGTGTCTCAGGAAATAGGGTGAATAATAGTAATGGGCAAGACAAGGATTAGAAACATTACCCATAAAGCAAAGTAGATTTTGCACATTCCAATGGAAGATGTGCCAGCTCCTCCCTATGAAGAAAAACTTCTGTCCTCCTGAACACCTCTAGTTTCTCACAGTAGATCACGTAAGATTAGATAGATAGATAGATAGATAGATAGATAGATAGATAGATAGATAGATAGATAGATAGACAGACAGATGTGAGTATGTAAATGATCCTAAGATTCACAGAGTCCAGGAGCACTTCTGCTCTGGACACAGGCAGAGACAGTTGCAGGTTTTCAGCCTGAAGAAAAACAGGATCTGTGAAGACCACAGAGCCCCTTCCAGTGTCTAAAAGGGCTCCAAGAGAGATGGAGGGGGACTTTTGACAAAGACCTGGACTGACAGGCTAAGGGGTAACGGCTTTGAACTAAAAGAGGGTAAGTTTAGAAAAAATATAATGAAGAAACTCTTGGCTGTGAAGGTGGTGGGGCCCTGGAACAGGTTGCCAAGAGAAGCTGTGGGTGCCTGATATGCCTGGAAGTGTCCAAGGCCAGGCTGGACAGGGCCTGAAGCCACATAGGATATTGACAGGCATCCCTGTCTATGGCAGGGGGTGGGAACAAGATGAACTTTAAGGTCCCTTCCAACTCAAACATTCTGTAATTCTATATATAAATCTACACACACACACACACACATAATTATATGTATATATATTTTTAAAAATATATACAAAATACGTGTTTACTTGTGTCATTGCATGCATACATATATGAACTTTAAACATTATTAAATTATCATTGGTGTATTATTTATGAATTGACAGAAAATGATACAAAACATAAAACCTGAGCTAAAGAAACTGCAGTATTGTCTATAAGAAGGCCTTACTGTTAATTCAGCAGAACTCTGACATAGGAAATTTCCTATGTGGTCATTTTGCTGCCATCTATTAATTTTTCTTTCCTCTTTAAGTTTGCTGTGTCATCTGGTCTGCAAGTTTGACCAAAAATTTCTGGCACTGGGACAGAGTGACAGTCCTAGACAAGTGATTTAATTTTTTAATTAAATAATTCATCACTAGAAAACAAAGTTTTGTGGCTTGGTGGTTTTTTGGGATTTTTTTTGTTGGATTGATTTTTTTGGGTTTGTTTTTTTTTGTGTGTTTTTGTTGTTTTTGTTGTTTTTGTTTCCTTTTGGGTTGTTTGCTTATTTCGGGTGGTTTCCTGTTGTTTTGGTTTGCATTTTTTTCTGAGTTTTTTTATCTTTTGGTTGGTTGGATTGGTTTTGGGTTCTTTAGTACAAGATGGCTAGTCTCGCCTTTTATCCCTTTTTTGGTTTGCTTTGCTTTTTTGGGGAGTTTTGTTTGTTTGTTTTCTAGGTTTTTTTTGGGGGGGTGAGGATTTTTTTGGTGTTTTGTTTTGTTTTGTTCTTGGGGTTTGGTGTTTTTTTGGGGGGGAGGGGGTTAAGTGCATAGCAGTTTTTATTTTTAATATTTAGAGGCTTTGATGAAAAACATCCAGAGAAATTGCCTCATAGAAATATAGACCAGGAGAAGATTTGGAGATAATTAGAGCAATTTTTACTATGGCAAGGTTTACTATGCTTTGTTGCCCCTAAGTACTTGATTCAAACGTGATACATACAGGTAAAGTTCAGGAGCTTCATGATCCTAAGCCTCTGCATTTGGTACATCCTTCAGCAAAATGATAAAGGGCTCTGAAGAGTTCTATCAAACAGAACATCCTCATTACTTTTAGGAAGGGAAAGTTTTTATGTCAAATCTTAATGGTGGAAGAGAAAAAAAAAAAAATGAAGTCCCCAGGCACACATGGCATCATGGCCCAATTATAAAAACAAAATGACGTCTTGTTAGGTGAATATGTTAGTTCCTTTTTCCCAATAAAAAATAGCATTTTCCCGGAGAAGTGAATTTTCTGACTACTTTGAATCACAGTACAATAAATTCTAAAATGATTCACATATACTTTAACACCTGTAATGAAGAAATAGCCTTGGGAAACAAAAAAAAAACCAAAACAACCCAAACCCTGTTTTTCCTGGTTTTCACTTAATTCCTTTTCTTTACAGGAATGTTGTATTCTGGAAAGCTGTTCAAGGCAACAGAATTCATGGAGGCTCTTTAGTCTCTCTACATTAATTATAATTTTAAAGCAGATTGTTTCTGGTTTTTAATCTCGCCTTCTGTTCTATATATCAATTTGAAATATGCCTTCAGGGCAACTTTACCTCATAATGGGTGAACACTCAGCACATTTAGTATCTCAGCCTCATTGGATATTGGGCCAAAATTATGTGCAGCCCCTCAAAACTCATCTCCAAACATTAAGATCTGCAATGTTAGCTGGACATATCCAGGAAATTTACTGCAAAATCTTTAGTAACGACATAAATAGAACGGAGCAGACCCTTTCATCACCACTTCTTTCCAGTTTCAGTAATATCAAAGCCAAATAAAATCAAAAACTGAAATTAATTTAATCAGCTGTTGTTCTTATTTGAGCTGAATCAATATTCAAATTTGTGTATCTGGGTTTGAAAGCACCTGCCCTTTGACTTTTAAGCAGAAGTTTATTCATGCAGTTCTTTTGGTAACCCCATCTTTTCTTCTTGCTGACTTTGAGTTCCCCTAGAAAAGATTCAGGTTTACCTCTGCCATTGTTAACCTCATTTGCCATGGGTACTTGTTGGGAAAGATGAGACAGGAAAAGCTTACAGATATGATTGTCTGGCAAGAAATACTGAAAATATAAAACCTGTGTGTGAAATAGAAATGAAAGAAAGCTTTGAGATGTAATCATGGCAGGCAGGAAGATGATGATTAGCTGGAGATGGGTTCAGTGACAACAAACAAAGGGACACCAAAGGACCCAAGGATGTAGCCCAAGGAAGATATCTGGGGAAAAGGTAGATAAGAAGATAGCCTTTAGAGTTTAGAATACAGAGTGAAATGGTAATATAGCAGTTCTCATAGGCTGTATGCAAAGTCCGTAGGTTTTGTATCTCGGACGGGTTGGTCACTGTAAATTAGTATATTCAACACAAAAGGACATATAATGTATTATAACAAGGTCCACGCTCTCTTATCTTACCTCACTTACTCCTGCCACNTCATCTCTTACCTTCTGTCTCTCTCTCTCTCCCTCTCTCTTTGGGGCATCCCTTCAGCCGAGGCTGGTGGCTGAAGGCTGCACCCTTTTTACCCACGACCCTTGCAATAAAACCACATGTTCTCTAGAATGTCTCAAATCTGCAGAGTTCCCTCTCCCTGCCATCCACGGGTGCTCTTACAGGTACTGATGGAGATGGATGGATGTTTGTAGGAGTTGCATTTCCTAGTCCCTGTGCTTCATAAAATGGCCCTGGTCAAAGCCCATGATATTTAAGAATCCTTTGTAATATCTCTGCCATTTTGTCAGTGTACAGGGAAGATGTTGAGAACTTCACATCTAAATTCACTGATGTTTTAGCTGGGAAAAAACTAGAAAGAAAAAGAAATTTCACCGGTGAAATAAATATTCTAATGAGAAATATCCATGCTAGGCTAAGCAGCATATTCTGTCCAAATTTTAAGCACACCTTTCAAAGCCATGTTCCAGTTTGAGACACTGTGAAGGATTGAAATGCTTCAGTCACAAAGGACTCGAATCTTTCTACCCCCTACAGTTTCTAACTGAAACTAGGTTTTAAATATCAAAACAGAGACACTTTCGTCGTGACAGTTCCCCACAAAAATACTTGAATTTTTTACATATATCTAACTATTCACCACCATGCAGGTGTGCAAAAGAACTGTTCTTTGGACACACTGATACACTTATTATTTACCATGAAGAGTTTTAGCCAATAATGTGCACATGTACAACCATCCATCCATGTGTGCACCTGGACATAAAGCAAAGTTACATTCCACATCAGGGTAGGAATTTTGCCCTTCATCAAGCACAGAAACATATGCATTCCCCAAAATTTACATTAGAAGTCTTTAGAACAGAATAGAGATATAGAACTGTTTCAGCTGGTCATGGTCTACAAAATTTTTGCTCACAGACTTCTTCAGTAAAAAATTTCTCAGCTCCAGTATATATAAAAAATAATTTATTTATAAATTATGGACTTGTACTGCTGAGGTTCTCGAATTCTCTTCCTGTGCACAAATGGTTTGTCTTGCTCTTTTGTAAAAACCACTAAAATAGAGAGCCTGTTTCTTTTCTTTGACTTTTCTGAAACTGAGAAAGGGATCTGATGTGTGTTAGAGGCAGAACTGACACATTTAAGGAAGTTCTATTTTATTTTTAAAAGCAGCTATATTGCAGCCAGTGAAAGCTGGGTTCCCTTCTCTATGCCATCATGCTACAGGGACACTTAACTGGTAAAACTTGCAGTTTTTATTCAAATAACTGGTTCCAGTTAAGTAGGAGTGAAACCAATTTCATGCAGGCTTTTTGGGACAAGCCTATTATGTGGTGAAATGGTATAGAAAATCATTTGGTTTGCTCTAAGCTTTTGATGTGCAACAGAATATGTTTATTGTGACAGTCTTATTTCTAACTTATTTGGTGTAACCCATGGAGGCCTTGCAGTTCTGCTTTCCATGTTGCACATGGCAACAGTCTAGTAATTAGAGGTGGAATGAGCACATGAAAAAAATCGTATTTTTAAATGAAAAATTTTGAAGCTTTTTCATTTCAATCTACTTCTCTTTGCTCAAAACATAAATATCCAAGTACTTGAGAGATTTTTTTGACTGTCTTACAAATGAAAAGCAATAAAAAAATTATATATTCCTTAAGTTTCTTTATGTGGAAATGTAATAAAATGCAGTTCTCGTGGATGAGATATTTAGATTAAACATTTCCCAAAAAAAGCTACAAAATGTTTTGGTGGTGGTGGTTGGTTAGTTTTGGGGGTTTTTTGAGAAAAGTATGGTAGGCAAGTAATCTTTTTCATTAAAGATGAAAGACTTAGGACTTAATTGAAATACCATTGAATTGAAATTAAAAGATGCAAACTAACAAAAACACAAGTAAAGAAAACAAAACAACAAACAAACACAAAAAAACCCCCCAACTCTGTCATCTCCAAGTTTAAGCACATTATTGTATTTATCAGGAAAATGGCAAAGTGCAGCTAGGGAAAGCACAGAACAGATTAAAATACATGGAATATCTTCTTTCTTGCCCCATTAAAAGTAATTCAGACACCTGGCATGCCATAGAAGTTCACCACAGACTAGAAGTGAGAGAAAGGCAAAAATCCTGATTGCCATCTGTGTTGGCTTGGAGCTACCTGTATTCTTCAACTCATCTCCATCCAGTCGTGTGTAACAGCAATGCAGAGTTACAGCTTGGTCCATAAAAATTCAAAATACAGAGCTATTCCTGCTATTCCAAGAAAAATAAATTCATAAATGAGCATCTTATCTCATCCTAGGTCTCTGGCACATGAGGACTGTTTCCTTAATGTACAAGTTCATGTGCTTAGTACCTCTTGGAATATTCCTTGGAAGGAAGGAGAAACAGATCTCCTCACCCATCTGTAGCCACATTCCCTTTTGACACTTTTTATCACTTTGTTGGTTCATAATATTGTAAGGACAAAGTGTGGGTGTTGCTTTTGGGATCTTAATGACTTCTGTTACTGTACACAGGGTTCATGGGACATCAGTTATTATCAAGCCATTTTAAAATATTAACTTGCTTTCATATATATTTTTTTCCTTTAATTTGCTTTTGGGAATATATGTATTTAACCTGTGAGCAAATCAAAAGAATACTTGCTGTTTCACCTTCAGAAAAACATTTTCTTTCAATTGTTATTGACTTGGCCCAGTCAAGGAGAACCTGGGAAATGATAATCCAGTTTGTGTTTGCTCCTTGCATTATGGATCCTTTTGAATTGGCAGGAAAGTTCAGAAGACTTTTTTTTTTCCCCTCTTCTATACAGAGGATTTGTTGTGCACAAGAATGAACCTCTGCTTTGCTGGTAAGTACAAAAGCATGACCTATAAGAATCTTTATCTCTCTCCTTTCACTTCATTGACAAACTTAGGGGCATCCCATCTACTGTGAAACAGGAATTTGCATAAATCAGAAGGCAGAGAATAATGCTTTCTTTTTTGCTATTCCTAAAAATTAAATGTCTACAAATAAGCTCCAAACCCTGCTGTGATCCAGAGAGGTGATCAAAGAACAGAAAGATAAAGGGATCAAAATTAAGGTATCCTTGGCCTTATGTAGTCCTGGGTAGTAGTAGTATCAATTCTGTTAATTTCTATATTTGCTTAGGGTTTTTTATAGGATGGAATTTTATTTGCTGAATTTGAAATAGGAACTTAAATTCAAACTAGAAAATTACTGAATGAAGGAATATAGTTTTCATTACACTTATGCTTTCATTTTCTCTTGTGTAAGTCTTTATATAATTGAACATTATCTATGAACCCTTTCTGAAAATTTTTACATACTTTAATGGATGCAAAAATACTACTTTTCTGTAGAACTAAAAGACTTTCATAACAAAAACAAACAAAAGCCAACCCATTTAAAGTCTATAGAATTTAGTAGAAAATTAAACCTTTCCGTATTTAATAGATCTTTTAATCTCTTTTATAACATTCTTCACATATACTTACCAAATTAGTATAATTATTCTTTACTTTATTGAAACATTATTTTACTTTAAGTAAAATATACACACAAAACTATTTGAGAGAATGTTCCTGCTTAGAAAAAACAGCCATGTGAAAAGTATTGTACTTTTATTATAGTGAACTATAACATTTTTGAATTAAGAGAAAAAAATCTACAATAGGAGTTTATTACTTTTATTACACTCTGTGGCTTCATAATTTTATACACAATTTGAGTTCCATACTCTCATTTACATTGAAGTTCCTACAGGTATTTCATAGTGTTATAGCAAAGGTTTTTGATGTAATACAAAAGTTATGAAAGTATGCTTAATGCAAATCAGATTATAAATATTTCAGGACGCCTTTCAACAGGACCCTGTGGATTTCACACTCATAAGATTACCTGCAATATTTTTATGTGAAGGAGAGGATGCACTATATTTGCTGCTAACATCTCACAAAACAGAGGTGACTATGGTGCTAATACAGAAAACATTAAAGAATTTTCCCATTTTTAATGGTTAACCACTCAAAAATAAGGAGTGAGATTTATCTCCAGAGTTCAGATGCCTGTGTGTAAGCTAGACACTTAACTTCCTATAATAATATTTATTTTATTTTACTTATTAACAGTACAAAATTATTTTCTGCACATACCCTAATGATTTCTTTTGTCTATCTCCTGGCTTGGATGTTGAACACAGTTGGTGGAGAGACAGATGTCTCACCTCCAGCTGCTGGTTTAAAAGTGCAAGTCACCCTAAGGTCCTGTGCAGTGTCTGCCAGCTTCAGGCATATCCCTTGGATATTTACATGTATCTATTAAAAAAAAAAGACAAAAGAAATGAACAAAACTAGCATTGCTGATGAAAATAATAAATATATTTCAATCCTTTGTTTTGATGAAAAGATGTTGTTGAATTTTCCTGGGTATGTAAAGACGATAACAATGTAAATCCACACATCCCCAGCAGTCAGGCCCATACACCTGCACATTGCCCAGGAATATAATTCAGATTCAGAGAGGGACATGGCCATGAGTGTTAGCAATGATAACAAGGACAGAGGGTTGCACTGCTGTTTTCCTCAAGGACAGATTATCATAGTTTTATCTCAGTGCAAATTTTTTTATCTATCAGAGCAGATTTTTCTTTTCATAACAAAACCCAGAAAAAGGGTTTTTTCAATATAGGAAAAAAAACAGAGATAGAAAATGTTTTTTAAAAATGTACAAAATTTAAAAAAAAAATCCCCTCAAACACCCACCCCAAGCGAGCAAAAGATAAACACACAAAAAATGAACACATAATTGTCTCCATCTCCCCAAAACCCAACCAAACTAACAGAAAACTAACCAACCAACCAAAAACAAATACAAACAAAAAACTCCACACAAGAACAAACAAAGAAAAACAAAAGAAATGAGTCCCATCTTAAGAAAAGCACCAGAGGAAATCTTAAGAACAAAAACTATTTCGGGACTATACCAGATACTGGGAGGGAGGAAAGGAATAATGCCTGCCTATGTACAACCATTTAGGCTATGAGATGCTGAGGTTTGCTCCTGCCTATTAAGGAATTGCAAACCTTTGTGCCATTTTGTGCCATTTTTTGTCCTGGAAAGTCTTTAGCTACATGTAATGAGAACTGAATCTCCTCACTTGTCTCAGTTTCAGACCTGCAGTTTCATAAAGCAACTGAATCCCTAACAAAACCAGGGAATATTGCAGTCTTTTCCAACCTGAGCCGTGTAATTTTTCTCTCTGCTACACTGCTGATCAGCTGAAAAAGCCATGATAGGGCACTCTGTCTAAAAGTGCCTATTTACTCTCAGTAATTAACCCCTAATTCAGAGGCTGGACAGATAAAGATAATCAAAGTATAAAACACCTGGTGTAATTGGAGCTTTAAAATGTCTTTACCACCTGTACGTTTTGCAGTATATGCATTTTCCTTCATCTCCATGCCACAAATCCTTGCTCAAAGGGGTAATTTGTCTGCATGAAAAGCTGTGGTTAAATCTCTCTTCTTTTTTTCTTTTTCTTCCCCCCACGTCCCTCAGCTTGGATCTGTACACAGCGTCTTCATGGAACAAGCATTTATACTTACTTTCTGATAGAAATATGGCTAATTATTTTAGATGGTGAAATAGTGAGATTTTCTCCTCTAATTGCATTTCATATCTTTCCATGAAATGAAAATGTAGGTAAGGAAAACACCTGAAGTCTTCAGGTGATTTCAAAAAAATAAAAAGTCCCAATGCAAATCAGTGGGACACAGGGAATGATGTGTGCCAAATATTTAAAAGGTTCCCCACTCAGAGAAACTAATCCATTGCTTTTATTGTGGAAAATGCTCAGATCAACCTGCAGAGCTATAATTCTAATTTTTGCATCCGGTTCCCTGGCCCTAATTCACTGTTTGCTGACAAGCACCTTTTGATGACAACCATGGGACAAGTGTAGCTGGCAAGAAGTGTGTTTTTTTCATCAGTGAAAAACACTGGCTGTATTCAGAGATCAAAAGATTCTTTCAGCAAGGAGCTGAACACAGTCAGAGGGTGTTGTACTATTGGCACTCAGTAAACAAAAAAGGTTGTGACATGTGAGAAGAAAAGAGGTGAGTCCAAGAAAACAGGTGTAAAATGGTGGGGTGCCAAGGTCTCCAAGAAAGTGAAATGAGAATTAAAAGTGAATATCTTTGAGGGTCTATGTCCAACCTGCCAATCCCAGTTGTCTGACAGTGGACTGATGGCTCATGTCCTTGTCCATGGCCTCTTTGTAGAACAAAACAGAAGATCTTACATGTTACGTAATTTCATAGGGAGGGGAATTTGTACCACAGGCCTGGAAGATATTTCTTGGCTCACAGAGCAGAGGAAAGGAGGCAAATTGTGTTTATTCCAGAAAAGCCAACAGAATATTAATGCTTTCTACTCCACCATCAATCTAAAAGTCACAAAATTATCTCTATAATTCAAATCAAGAATAAACTCGCTCCTATTTTCCACTAACTTATTTAATGTTTGGTGCGATTTGGCTTCTTCAACATCCCATTTTGAAGTATGCAGAAGTGGAGCTCATTGGAAAATTTGGCAGTGGTCTACATCTCTTAACCTGTACTTCTAGCTGAGTTAACAGTTTGAAAATGTATTGTAATCTGCATAAAAATGGAGTTTGCTAACTGATTTGGAATAATCAGGTCTGACTGTAATTCCTTTTGGTATCCTCATTTGAACACCACATCAATCACGATGACCTCTTTTGATAATAATGTTACCGTAATATCTAATTTCATATTAATTCCATTGTAATTTAGTGGGCATTTATTCTAACAGTAATTCCTATGGAATTGCATCTGACATCCCCATGAATACCAAAATAACTCAACATGATAAATGTTATTACATTGAATACCAAAGGAGGAGATAATGATTTGCCATTTATAATAAAATGTTGCCTTCAAAATATTAGTGGACATTACTGCCTAGCGTTAAGGATGTTGCTGTGTAAATCTGTTCATATCCAACCATATCCCAAATGTCTCCCCTGTGTGCCAACATGGCTTGAGGAGAGTTGCTCAGACACCTTTTTTCCTAGACTCAAGATACCTCTGATTTATCATTCTCCACTGAACCCATTCTATCAGGGACCTCACACTGAATCCCACAAGCCAAACCTCAGCAGCCTATCAATAGGAAAACCTCGAAAGAGCACAGAGATGGTTTCCAGCAGTGGTGATGCCAAGATGCTTCCTGATATCCTCATTTCTCATTAGTGTTGAATTAGTCTCTCCGTGCAATAGTAAGAGGCACTCAGCTCTTTGGCAGCTCTGCCACAAGAGGCACAGATAGGAGCTCTTGTTCTTGTTCAATATGCATGTAAACATAAAAACATTCATATTTTAATATATTAATATAGATTTAAATATTTTAATATGTACATGTATATTTGTGCCCAGTGCCTATACATCTCAGTTGACATATATATAGCTTACAGAGGCAGAGTGGGTGGGAAAGGTGGTTGCCAGCACGATATTGCAGAACAAATGAGGCATAATTTGTTCTCAGCTTTTAGACACATCATCATTCTTGAGGAAATAAGCCTGGTTAAACCAGAGTACAGGTATCCCTCACTTGTCTGCATAATAACCCCAGGCCATTACGGGCCACTTCCAGGGTTCATGACATCATAAGAGTGAGCTTAAAGAGAAACTGGTGCCTCAGGCCTTGCAAAGCTTCATGCCTTCTGTTTCTACAATGGCTTCTTGTGACACTCACTGCAGCGTGGGAAGGCAGCTGTTTACAGTCTTATAAAGAGAAAAACAGCAGAAAACTTGGTATATGTTGTGTTGCCAGCATTTATGCAACTAATAACTGGCATATGTATGATTTGGGAGGTATATATAAAGAACACAATGTTGTGCATTTCTGTTGAAGAAGCACCAATTAAGCCTAAAGTTCAGATTAATTATTTTTTGCAATTTTTTACCATGGCCCCCATCAGGAATGGTGTAGCAAGTCCAAGTCCTTGGGAGGTGTTTCCCCAACACAGGATTCAGTCTGGGCAGTCCAGCGGCAGCAGGATTTGTAATCCTAAATCTCATACAGATCCTACAATTAGCAGTGTGGACTCAGTAGCACCTCCATCAAGCCAGCAATGCCTAAAGGGGTGGAGACAGGAAACAATTATATTTTACTTTTGTCTGTTAACCACCAGAATCTGTTTCCAGATACTCTGGATATTTAGTTGGCTAAGAGATTCATATTTGCACAGGTCTATCTATACTGCAACTTGATCTTTCCTTTTGCTGCAATTTCTTTGTAGCTGAGTGAAAATAAACTCAGAGAGAGTTCCTTCCCATTTAATTCCTGCACAAGTACACTTTCATGCACACTTTCATGCACATTCTATGTGCATTCATTACACTCATTGAGAGTGAACATATTAAGAAACTAGAAAAACAACCAACCAAACAAACAAACAAACAACAACAACAACAACAAACCAGAAAAAGAACCCTGAGTTTTCCCTCCTTCTTTCAGACAGCCATGGCCTTGATTTGTCCCTCTAAGTGGGAATTCCCTTCTCCAACCAGCAATCACTGTGTGATGCACCTTAAGGAATAGCCTATTCATAAAGACAATATCATTCTGAGGTATTTAACTCAGTTTTAAATAATGGTAAAGAGACCAGGTTCTTGAAGTAACCCCAAGAAGGAGCCTGCAGAGATAAAAGTTTTATCAATGCAGCACTGAAGGTGTTCAAGCCTTATACAGCCTGTGCTTGAGAGCCAGCAGCATGAAAAGGGAAAAGATGTGGGCCAGGGATGCTGCCAGAGCCACAGCTTACCAAGCTCATAAACTCTGTCAGCAGATATAAATAAGAACAATGTGTACAAACTGGTGCTAGGCTTTTGTACCCTGCTGATACAGCACACAGCCTTCATCTCAGATTGCTGAAGTGGCAGGTGTTTTTCCAAAAGCAAAAGAATCAGATTCTTCCATTCACTTCAGACCTTCTTTCAGTCTAACTGATATCTAACAGGCCATTAAAAGGAGAGTATTTCAGATGTTGGTTAATAATTGCAGTAATGGGACCTAATATTCCACTGCCAAACAAATACCAGCATCAAACACAGACAGATTGGCATTTACTTGTTTGTTTCACAATATTCTGTAATCTAACAACATAATCCTAAATTAAATTCTGAAGCTTCTTATGAGATGGATGATTCAGCACAACACTAAGTGCTGCTTAAAGTCAACACTAGAAGTCTTCCAACCCCTAAAGGTAGCTTACAAATTTCTTTTCAAGTACATAGCTGCATATTTGACCTCAAAATTGTATTTTTTAATTATTATTATTATCTGCAGGAATGCTGAATATTTTCTGTTTTCTGCTATTCAGCTGTTTTACTTTTCTGTTGGCTGCAAACTGATTTTTTTTAAATTTAATTTAAAAAATAATTTTGTAATTAATGCAATTTAAAATATTTTAGTATTTTTTCATTAATGAAGATATTAATGTGCACAGAGAAAATGATCAGTCCCAGAGGAACTCTTTATGATTTTGATCAATTTAAATAGAACCAATCTGTGTTCAATCACAAAGTGTGGCTCATAATAACATCGATCAGTATACAGAAAGGGGCTGAAACAGCCAAAGAAGGGCTGAAAGTCGTAAAATCCAATCTACAAGCACACTCTGGCAATGAATTGACATGCCTTTTCATTCTGTGTAGCCCACAGCTGGGTTTTGTGCTGTATGCACGATTTGACTTGCACATGAACCTAAGAAGTGAACTGTTAATAATGATTACACTGTGTTCATGATTTTTTTTAGCTCTTTCTCACAGTGGTGGTCTGCACTTCTTGCATAGAATTAAGCACTGTTGGCTGTAAATTAGCAAGCTAGCACACAAGCTAGTTGTAAAGCATGCAGGAGAATGAACATAGATCAGTCAAGTCAGCTATTTACAGAGTTTTTGCCTTAGAGATATGTTTTACTGTCTGTGCTGTGGAGATAGAGTACAAATGATTTTTATTCTTAACAGTCTAAAAGTATGATAGACTGTAATTATGACAACATTTTAGAGAAATTCAAACTCTGGTCTCTCTCCTACACATACACACTGAATGAAACTTTTCCTAACTCACTGAAATTCTTCCTTTTGTTCTGGATATAAAATAAAAGTGAAAGACCTCTTGATAAAACCTGGAAAGTGCAATCAATAAAAAAGTACTGGAAATTATGATCACTACTTCAGCACTGGAAACTGAGTCATAGCTTCAGATAATGACCACATAATTTAATTATTATGTTTAAATTAAGGCATTAGCTGCCCACAACAGGATTTTTACCTTCCCTGTCAGTTGTAGACACAAACTAAGGAACAAAGAAGAAAACAGATAGAACAGTAGTAGTCAGTTTTTCACTGTGTGCATATAGGTATGTCTTGAAATAAAAATTGCCTTATAATATTGAATGTAGGACATCCTGATGCTGTACCAATGTGTGTCTATTCAAGACCCTGGCAAACACCCTGTGATTCCCAACAATTAATGGGCTGATAGGTACACTGTGATTTCTATTTCCCTAAATTGAAAATCAGAGAAATATATGAAATGTGATTTTGGTTGTTGTTGCTATCATTATTACTGCTACTACTACTACTATTATTTTTTAGTAGTGGAATCTTTGGCCTATCCAAATCCGAATTTAAGGTCATGTTGGGCGAAGCCAAGGACAACCATCCTAGGGTGCATGGACCTCCCACAAGATGAGAGGGGATGCCGGCACATGTTCAATCTCTGCAAATCAAAAATACTCATTTTTCCAATTTCAGAGGGGAAGAGGACTCATCGCCTGTGGATGACATGGTGACTTTAACCATGGACTGACACCAGTTAGCTGCAGTAAATTCCTTCTCTGTCTGTTGTACATGTTCAAACTGATTCACATAATGGTAATACCAGTGGGGCTTAAAAATCAAAATGAACACAAAAGGAGGCACAGGAGGACTCTATAATTTCAAATGTCTGTGGCTCCTTTTCTGCCTAAGGTAACATTTCGATCCACTCCCACCACAAAGCCAAAGGGCTAGTGACTGGGAGTGGGGTTTCATACATGATGTAGGATCGGGTGATAGTGTGGTGGGAAGCCTTTTCTTTGTTTACCTCTGTTTGGAAACTGATTAGATCTTTAGGGAATTCTGCAGGCTTAAACAGGATTCCCACCAGGCAAGTGGACAGTGTCATGGACAGCGGCTGAAGATAGACAAAGGGGGTCTCGCCACAGAGCATGAGCAAGGGTGACCCACATGTTCTTTTGTGGTTGAGAAACAGCCCACATCTCCGTAGACTGGCCGAAGAAGAGGAGGAGCAGAAAGTGAAATATCTCCATCATCGAGTCAGGGATGGTGGCCTTCAATGCTGGAAGATGGGAAACACACACAATTAAGGGGACAAACAAACTTCTGGAAAGAGGAGAGACAACTGGGAGCTGACAGAGTTCTGTTCAGGGGGGAACTGGCTCTTTCTTTCCTTTACGTCGATGTTGGTTTGATGCAACTGTCATTCCTTTGGGGGTGCTTAACACAACTGGTGCCACACAGAGTATTGCCCATGATTCTAGAATGTATGTAAGGCATTTTGAGGGCCCACTTAGGACCAAAGGGGTGGATATGCAGGCGTATCCATGCCCCCAGGTAATCAGGTCAAACAGGCCCTCTACTTTCTTAGTTTCAAGGTCCCTCACCAGGACTGATGGTTTTTTGGCTAGTTCCATCCAACCTGATGTTCTGATTGAAGTGACGGACTACCAGGAGATTCACGTTTTCAAAGGAATAATTGAGACAGTTGATAGTGAAGACTGCCTTGTTCAGCCACATACGTGGGGAGGAGAGCTGTGAATCCTCCCGCTGGTGCTCCAGGACCTGCTTGAGGGTATGATGCACTTATTCTAGTATTGCCTGTCTGGTGGGGGAGTATGGGATCCCTCATTGATGTTTGATTCCCAACATCTGCAGGAAATTGCCAAATGCCTTGGAGGTATATAGTGGGCCATTATCAGTTTTTATCAGCTTGGGGGCCCCCAACATGAAGAAGACCTGCAACAGGTGTTTGTGTGTATCCGTGGCCTTCTCCCCTCCATGGGCCGAGGCATAAACAGCACCAGAGAAGGTGTCAATCGAAACATGGACATACTTCAGCCTCCTGAACTGGGGAATATGAGTGATGTCTGTCTGCCACACCTCACAACTCCCAAGCCCCCTGGGGTTTACCCCAGAGGTCGCATGTTGTTCTGTTGGCATTTGGGGCATGTGGGCATAATTGCCTTGGCCTGGTCCCGCCTCAGGTAAAATTGTCAGACCACACCCAGAACATTTTTGTGGAAATGCTGATGGCTGAGCTTGGCCTGCTGGAAGATGTTAGGCCAGCCAACCAGCTGGACTGGAGCAGCTCGGGCATCGGCCCTGTGGTTTCTTTTGGCTATGAAGCCTGGAAGGTCGGTATGCGATCTCACATGCATCACAAAAAAAGGGTTGCTCATGGTGGGAAACCAGGTAAAAAAGTTTCATGAGCAAGCCAAAGATGACTGGGTTGGACACCTCTTTGAGTACTGCATGCTCTGCCCCGGACACTACCCCTGCAACATAGACTGAATCGATAATTATATTTATTGGTTCTGAAAACCTCTCAAAGGCCCTGATGACAGCAGCCAACTCAGCAACTTGAGAGGATCCCTCAACAATAACAACATCTGCTTCCCACTGCTGAGTTTGAGGATATTTCCAAGTTATCACAGACTTTTGAGATCCTCTGGATGAGTCTGTGAAGACAGTTAAGGCCTTGAGGGGTTTAGGGTTCTGAATTTCTCTCAGGACCAAATTAAATTCTGTGTTAAACAATTTGTGGCCTGGACAGTGAATTGAGATTTTCCCACAGAAGTTTTCAAGGAAATTTCCAGGGCAGACTGCAGCATCTCATTTTCTTGGAGCAACTGCTCCAAGGTCTTCTTGGTTAAGCACCCAGTTGATAATTTAATAGGAAGGTGAATGCATGTGAAATTGCAGCCGGCCAACAGGCGCATGTGGACCCTAGTCTTGCTGATCAGCTGGCCCATCAGTTCTTGTGGCCTGGTGATGCCTTTGGACAACTGATGACCTATGAACACCCACTCTATGATTAAGAGGGGGTCCTTCTGGTCATTGTTCCATTGGAAGTTTAGGCCATGGAGGTGTACAAGTTTCCCCAGTATGATGTAATTAAATGGGAGATTTGGCCGACAATGGTGGGCCTGCTGGCTAGACAGTGTTGACTGTTTCTCCAATGCCTACTGGGCTTCCTGAACCAGGACCCAAAGCGAATCCAGCTCACCTCTCCCCTTTAGTAAACCGAAGAGTGGAGCTAGATCCCCCGTGGTGATTCCTCACCCAGGGCCTGACCCAGTTCAATGACCCACACGGCTGGTGGACATCCCTCAAAGTCTTTGGCCTATCACTGATCTCCAACCTCTGATGTGTTATGGTGTGGTTGAAGATATCAAGGCCCAAATACCTCCAAGATGGCAGCCTCTGCACCTTTTCTTGTTGTATCTCAAATCCTGCACCAGTCAGAGCAGCAATAGTCTCCTCAAGCAGGTGTGTGAGTACACTGTCATCGGGGGCACGCACTAGGACGTCATCCATATAGTGTAGGATGATGGCCTCCTCTGCCTTGGCATGCACTGAGGACAGCAACTTGGCAACATACCACTGTCAGATTGTTGGACTGTTCTTCATCCCCTGGGGAAGGACCTGCCAGTGGTAGCATTTCCAGGGGGCTTCTCTGTTGATGGCGGGAAGAGAGAATGCAAATGACAGGGCATCATCCAGATGTAGAGGAATTATAAAAAAGCAATCCTTTATGTCAATGACAGCAAAATTCCAATTTTGGGTGAGCACTGGGGGGGACGGCATACCTGGTTGAAGAAGGCCCATGTCCTCAATGACTTTATTTTTCTGAGGTCATGAAGGAGACACCAGTTGTCCTTCCCAGGCTTCTTAATGACAAAACCAGGGGAATTCCAAGGGCTATTGGTCTCTATGATGTTATCCTTTATTAATTGCCCCTCCATGCGCTCATTGACTGCCTTCAATTTTATTTTTTTTTTGCTTAACGGCCACTGGTCTACCAGACTGGGGAATCAGTCAGCCAATTAAGTTTCTGGGTAGGGCGCTCCTCAGTGGCCACCACTAAAAATCCCGAGGGTATTTCTGGATTTTTAGTTCAACCCCCCATTGGGACACGGTGTGCCTCCCCGACAAGGTATACAGACAGTCTACAACGAATGGGCATAATGAAGCCCATCTCCCATCCAGTCCCTGCATTTGCACAATGCTCCTAGACATTTGTGCCAGTTTTGTCCCTCCTACACCCGAAACCTTACCAGCCACGGGGTTGCAGCTCCCAATGCGTTGGCTACTTATATGGTGGTATTAAAGTGACATCTGCCTGTGTCCATCATCCCCCATAACTGAATGGAATCACCTCTTTTCCTAAGGGCACAGCAAACCAATGGTTTATCTTCCCCCGCTACTTCTTCCCAGCAGACTACCAAGTGGGAATCATCATTGGGGGTGGGCACCAATGGCAGTAAATTTGGGATGGGAATTACCTGGGCTATCACTTGGCCTTTAGGGAGGAAGTGGGAAGGATGGACACAACAAGCCAAGAGAGCAAACTCAAGTCAGATGACAAAACATCGGAGCAATTTTGATTTCCAGGGGTGTATGTTTAGTGTCCCCCACCACAAGGTACTCACACATCATCCAGTCTGATAGTTTCCGTCACTTCAAAGGTGAACTCGTGCCAGTCTGGTGAGTTAAAAAACATAGAAGCAGACAATTAAAGGCTGAAAGGCTAATTTCAGTTTTTAGTTTCAATGCACCTGAAGGCCTTTTGAAGATTCCCATTCAGTTCATTGTTCTTTATTAGCACTTCCCCCATGCTGTGACCTGCTCCATTTCTTTCTACGTGCCGGGCAGATCCACATTCCCCCTTCAGTTTTTTGACGACCTCTTTGAGGTCTCCTCTCCTCCATGTCCTCCTTCTCCTTCCTCAGATAGCTTTTTCTGGAAAGCACAAAAAACCATTACACGGCCTTCCCTCCCATATTTAAGACATTTGACCCGGCTCAGCCATGATGATTTGGGTGGTCTCAGTGAAGTAGCAGCCATCACTGCTGCTCATTGTTTAAATCCTGATCCTCAGGTTGGTGTGGCTTCGGGTTCAACATAAGCCTTTTCCATACAGGTTTCAATGACTGTATTTAGGGTGGATGGTGGTTCCCGTGGCAGTCCTAAAATGATGCATCTGCAGACTTCATTAGCATTTCTGCACACCACCTCCAGCATCATCTTTTCCTCCAGCTCTGAAGAGGGGCCCTGCCAACTGGCTACCACCATTTGGTGAGTCTCGGGAGCCATTCTGGGAATAAGGCATTGGGAACAAACAGACTTGGGGAAGAATTGGAGGACTTTGAACTGGGGCAGGGAGACAGGACTGAGGGTCTGGAGAAGGGTCCTTGACAGCTGCTGACTTTCTCAAGGCAAGGGTACTGGAGGGGTTGTGGGGAGCCAGGGAGACATTCTACTTCCCTACGCTTCATGATTTGCTCCCCCTAACCCACCCAGTGTAGGGGATAAGGTATTAGGACAAAGGCTTGAGGGAGAAGAAGACATAGGAAGAACTGGGGAAGACCGAGACGGTTGTTTATTTTCTCTTGATTGCTTTTGGTATTTTGTTTCTTAATCACTGCCTGAATTATTACAAATAAAAGGAAAAATTGATCCCCTGAGGAGTCACCATTCTGAGTTAAAATTGTTAATTTGAAGCCAACTTTGTTCCAGAAATCTACAGTTTTAACAATCTCAGGGGACAAATTTGGGAAGTGGAAAAACAACCAGCGAACCAACTTTTTTAACTCCCCCTTTGAAAACTTCCCCCCCCCCACCACAGAACCCACAACTTGGAGATAAACCTCCTTCTTCTGAGTATACAGCTTAACACCCATCTCTGTCACACCACAACACAAAAAATGCCTCCGTCCCCTTTTACAGTTAAAAGGAAAAAATTAAGAAAAGGGCCCAAGGACCACCTGGGGTGTTGAGTTACTATGCACAGCCAACTCCTGTGGCCCGGTGCAATCTAGGTATCCCCTCCACCACCCTCTGAGGGACCAAGCACCCACACCCCTGGGGCAAACTTCCCCACACAACTCACCAAACTGATGACCTCAGAACAGAAATCTGTAGGAGGAGTCCACACTGCTGCAGAGCACCCCTCTGGGTGCTAAGGAGTTGTCTTCTTTGTCCCTGGCAGCACTGCTGTACAAAAAACAGCATGCAGGCTCAGGGACCGCTGACATATCAGGGTTGATTAGATTCAAAGGGAAAGATTCCACAAAACAGCCTCCATTGGCTCCAAAGAATGGGGGAAATGGGGCCCCACACTGGGTGCCAGCTGACACAGCCGCAGCTTTCGAAGAGTCCCTTCGGCTAGCCTGAGCTGCTGCACCAACCGTGCCAAGACAGGGGCTGCCCCCAAGTCCTCTGCTGCTCAGGTGTCAGAGCAGAGCAGGAAGGCTGCGACTGCTCTTTGCTTGGAGGCTGATGATACAATGTTGAGAAGCAGTGACAAGAAAGGAAGGAGGGACTCTTGTATGCTCTCTCCAAGGAAAGGTTTATTCCTGGATGGGGAGGCAGGGACAAGAGTCCTGAAGAACAGGGAACACTAGATTTTAACTGGGGGAGGTACAAGGGATGGATTCTGTACATCAACTAATCAGGGGAAACCACAGGAGGGCTCAGCCAGGAACTGACAGGTAAGCAACTCAATCATAGAACAGGGGAGGAGGGTACATACTCATATAGCCAGTGGCTTACCAAATACAACAGAGCTTTCTAGAAGGAGGGGAAGGGTTCAGGGAGGATTGACAACCAGGTAGGTGTTACTTAGGGAACCGTCTGGAACATGGTGCCTGGACATAGGCAAGATTGGCAGGGGATTGGGCAGGGCTTAGGGTTAGAGGGTACCAAGTGGATGGAGGAGGAGACTTGGGAGGCACCAAACAAATGGGGAAATATCAGTCAAAGAACCTAAACTAATGAATTAACACACTACCACTACCATTAATAGTGAAACACTTTTCTCCCCAGCACGAGTACTTCTCAGACTTCAAGGAAGTCTTTGGCTAGATAGCAACTGTCAGGATGCATGGAAAACAGAAAACAGGCACCAAAGAGATGGTTAGAAATAAATAACATGAAAAGTAAACAATGTAACTCTGGATAGCTCCTTCACTTATTTTATGTGAACCATTCATTTTAGCCGGTTTTGTACCCTGTATTTTGGATTTTGCATTTGTTTATTTGTTTTCCAATGCTTGTTAAATTTTGAATATTTTGCCTAACTATGGCAGCAGAACAGGCTGTGCCATGCAGCTGAGATGAATGTGGTATGAGTTGCTTCCCATAAATTAAACCCTCATCCTTAGTTAATCAGTTATAACAGGTTTGCGATGAAGAAAATCAATATTGTCTGATACTTCCCAATTTCAATGCTAAGTGACACACCTCATGCCCACCCCTAAAAAGTCCCATGCAAAAGGAAATTGCAAGCAGGTACTGCAGAGACCAAAAAAAAAAACCAAAAAAAACCAAAAAACCAAACCTCTCGTTAATCAAATTGCTGAGCTTAATCCATGACAGTTCAGAGGTGTTGTGGTATCAGTTGTCCTAAAAAGTTTGAACTACCTGCTAGTATTGATAAAGATGAGAGTAAAATTCCCTAATAAACAAAAAATAATGTTTGCTCTGTGTCTGCTCCCCACAACACTTAGGGGCCCAACACTTACAAATGCAGACCTACTGCTCTGGAACAGGCCCCCAGAGCCTCCCTTCACAAAGTGACATGAAGCTCCCACAAACCCTTGTCAAATAAAAAATTGGGTTATTTGACCCAGGGATGCTTTGCCCCTTGAGATCCCCTGCAGTGAGATGGGATCAGTTCCCTTGGAGCTGTGCCCTGTGCTTCTGGGGTGTTCTCGGGGCCTTTGTGACTCCTCTGTGTGTGTGGTGCTGAGAAGGACTTGTTGGTTCTAGGAGATGGAAGGCTGGACATGGGCAGCAGTGGGCACTCACAACCCAGAAAGCCAAGCAAATCCTGGGCTGTTTCTGAAGAAACATGGACAGCAGGTTGAGAGAGACAATTCTGCTCTTCTGATTCTGCCCTCAGGAGCCCCAACCAGAGCACTGAGTCCAGGTCTGGGCTCCTCACCACAGGAAAGATGGGGAGCAAGACCAGAGGGGGCCATGAAGATGATTAGAGGCCTGGGAGTGCTACATACACATGCTGAGAGAGCAGGGTCTGCTCACCCTGGAGAAAGGGAGACCTACTGCTCTGGAATAGGCCCCCAAGGCTTCCGTTTACAAAGCAGGATGAAGCTCCCTTAAAACTGTGTCAAACAGAAAATTGGATGCCTACGTGATCCAGGAATGTTTGCCCTTTGAGATCCCCTGTAGTGAGACACAATCAGTTCCCTAGGAGCTCTGCCCTGTGCTTGTGGGGTGTGCCTGGGACCACAAGTTTGAAGCAAGTCAAAATCATAGAGACCTTTCTGCCACATCTTTGAGGAATGTGTCTATGCAGCACCGGGAGCTTGATCCAAGAGGTACCCGGGCATTTAGGAGCTCACTTGCACTGCAGACACCTGGATCTACTTCAGTAGGAGAAAGCAGGGTTCAGTGGCTGCAGCACCAAGAGCTGAGGAATGGGGAAACATGTTGGTGAAGGAATGGAAGAAGGGTGAAACATTTGCAAGGAGTTCCAGACACCACGCAAGCCGCTGAATATCATCTGCTGCTGTGTGGAAATGATGTGAGCTCTGCAAAGGGCATGACAATCAGTCTTCTACCAAAGACAGAAGAAGGAATAGAGCTCAGTGCTGCTGCATCTGCATTTGGAGGAAAGGTGCAGCAGCAAATGCCCCTGCTGATACAGCTGCCTGGTATGCTACGTGCCCACTTAGGAGGCACTATATCCCTGGGAAGAGCACAGGGGGTCTGATGTACTAAAGGGATGGAAATTCCATGGAAACAAAAGCCCCTTGAGTGCCAGCTCATCATCTGAGACAAGATGGGCGGGGTGCAGAGAGGCAGAATTTCTGATTGAAACCAGTTTAGCTCCACAGGTCTGATCCAGTCCAAAAAGAATTTCCACAGTCTGGATTCTGGAGCACTACATTTTATTGAAACAGCAAAAAAGCAGGGCCACATTGCTGGGGATAAATGCAGGAGCTCCAGATTAACTACTTCTACATTTAACTACAGATTAACTGCTTAACTACTAACTGCTCTCAATATACAAAGTGGTCCCCAAGAGACTGTGTGAACGAGCGCCCACTGGCTCAGCTCTGTGCATGAGGATTCTCTCCAGGGCCACCAGCAGCACCTCCTTGGAGCCCGCATCGCAGCCCACAGCACTCACTGCTGCTTTAGTGCCAGAAGAGGTTGAGTGTTTCAAGCCTTGTAAGCCCGGCAGCAGGCTGATCTTCCTGGGAAACAACTTGTTGCCTACGACAAAGTTCTCAAGGAGTTTCTTGTGCAGGGAGCAGTGCATTGTCGGACTTCTCCAGGTTCTGCAAGCTGGCCTCAGAAAGGAAGATCAGTGGCCAGACTGCGACAGGTCCCTGGTGGTTTTGCAGCATGATGTGACTGCTCTGCCCATCCTCCTCCTCCATGCACTTTTTAACTGTTCCAGTAAGTCCAGTATAAGCCTCCAGCTCCTTTGTAACATTAAAAAAAACAATCCATACCTTGGTGACAGGGTCTTCCCCTACCGAAACCCATGCACCCATGTCCCTGACAGTTTCTTCTGTTTATAAAGGGTCTGGACCAAATCCACAGTGCTCCATGCCTTCTTAGCAGCTCTGCACACTGCACGCAGCTCCACACGCTCTTCCACTGGGGTTCCGTGGCTCTGCATGCTGTCCTTCACAGCTCTAAAGGCTGCAGGCACAGCTCTTCTCAGTTGTCCCATGGCTATCCCGCCACTCTTCACAGCTCTTCCCAGCTGCACCTTCTGCCTCCCTGCTCCACCAACAGCAGCTGCTGGATCACATCTGGTGGTCACCAACTGTTGCAGTCTGAGACAGACAAGCAACACGACACACTGGGTTCATGCACAACAGCCAACTTCTGAGTCGTCTCCTCCTTACATAGATCATAAGGTCTGCATGGCCAATTCCTATTGGCTGAATCAGTTGCCACCCGGCCAACCAGCTAATGGTTGCTTGAGTCCCCAGTGGCCTAGGCCTCCTCTCCAACAGTCCACACTGGTCAAGTTATATAGCCAAGGTATTATGGAAGCCCGTAAGCCTACAAGGGAAATATTGGCAACTATGTCATGGAAGAGCGTGCTGGTAAGTTCCAGGAATACCTCATGTTATGAACGAGGCCGAGACTTGGATAAAACGATAAAAAGGGCACTTGTTTATTTAACTTTAAACAACCACTGGGAGTGGGAACCTAGGGTAAGCCCAGGTTCCTCTCAGCAAGCCAGAAAACAAGAGACAGTATGACATCACACTGGGTGCTCCCTCAGACCCCCAAAGTTCCAAAGAAGGACTCCCCCACAGTCTTACCATTTCCTTTATCCTTTTTTGCTCTCTCCTGATTGGGGCGCTTTGGAACCTCTCCCTGATTGGCTCATTGTCAGGGTTCTGATAGGTCTTTATGAAGGGTCATTCCTGACCAATCATTTCCCAAGAGCGTCAAGTGATTGGTCAATCACATCCACCAATCACAGCTCAGGGTGATGTAACCTGTATGAACTAAGTCGTTCCCCCCTTTCCTCCGATTGACAGCTACATGGCATTTTACACCCGTACAGTGTCGCAACAACTTATTACCTTTGAATCAATACTATTTTTAGAACAGATACAACCAACAACAATTTCAGAAACCCCTCTTAAAACATTTTATAACACCTCATAATATAGGGTTAGGAAGAAGGCTCTCCCATGATGTTCTGTAGCATTATATTAATTACCCTCAGTTCTACTTTACTCATTGGCTCGTTGGCATTGCCTACCCCTGTTAACCATATATGTCCCAATTCTAGAGAGTTCTCTGCCCCCTGTTCCCCCATTAGTTCTGTATTCCTGTCAATCCTACCTTAGTTTCCTCACTGGACGTTACAGTCCTATGGTCCGCCTTTGCCCTCAGATGATTTGTTCCTGATGCTCTGTTCCAACCCCTTGTGCCCATACTTAAATCTGGACCCTCCATTATCTCCTGTGTTTGTCCCTGGAGCCCTTCAGTGTGCGGCTACAATAAACTCCACTGGAACTCCATACAAAGACCCTTCCGGTTTCTCGCCATCGACCAGCTATCCGTGGTATGCGTGTGTGCTACTTTTGTGATTGTTGCATGCCGGCCCAAATACTTTCCCAGTGGAGACGCTTTTGGGAACGTAGCAGTGAATCACCATCTGCCCATGCTGCAACAAGATACTTATGTAATTAGTTACCTTTCAGTTATAAAACAGGGATTAATAATAATTGTGACGTCTTTAGGCCAGCTGTTGGCCACTACAATAGGATGTGGAGAGGCAGAATTTCTGATTGAAACCAGTTTAGCTCCACAGGTCTGGTCCAGTCCAAAAAGAATTTCCACAGTCTGGATTCTGGAACCCTACATTTTATTAAAACATAGCAAAAAAGCAGGGCCACGTTGCTGGGGATAGATGCAGGAGCTCCAGATTAACTACTATGACTACTATTAACTACCAATGAGAATCTCCACTAACTACAGATTAACTGCTTAACTACTAGCTACTCTTAGTATACAAAGTGGTCCCCAAGAGGCTGTATGAGCAAGCATCCATGGGCTCAGCTCTGAGCATGAGGATTCTCTCCAGGGCCACCAGCAGGACTCCTTGGAGCCCGAGTTGCAGCCCACTGCACTCACACAGGGCTGCTCTGGTGCTGGCAGGGGTTGGGTGTTTCAAGCCTTTGGAAGTCTGGCAGCAGGCTCATCTCCCTGGGAAGCCACTTGTTGCCTACGACAAAGTGCTCAAGGAGTTTCTTGTGCAGGGAGCAGTGCAGGTAATCCAAAAGATTCCCCCGGCCACTGCAGGAAATTCCTCCTTTGCCACCGTGACAAGGCCATGCTAGTGTTCTGCTCCTGGCCACTGCTGTCTGTGTCACAGCTCCTCTTCTCATAGCTAAACCACAAGCCCAAGAGCAGCACCAGTTTTGCAGCACGGACTGATGGTTAATTACTGCAACCTCCTGAGTGTGTCTCCACAAGGAGGGTGCACCACCAGGCACATAGCAGCCACGCAACACTCACACGCCATGGACAACTAGCTATTGCAGCAGAGAGCAGGATGGGTCTTTGTATGGGTTTCCAGTGGTGTTCATTTCATCCGCACACCAAAAGGGTCCAGGGACAAAGACAAGTAGAGGGTCAGGGTTATATATGGGTACAAGCGGGCAGAGCCAGACAGCAAGAACCAATCAGCTGAAGGTGTGGGCAGGCAAAGGACTATGGCAGCTAACAAGGAAAAGTCAGGGTAGACAGACAGGGGTACAAACCAATCAGAGTACAAGAAACAGAGAACTTACTCAAACAAGGACATATATGGTCAACAGCACGATACAGCCAATGGGCAAACAGGGAGAATAGAACTGGGGTAGACTGACATGTTATCACAGTGCTCCATGGGAGAGGCCTAGGGGATATTCTTCCAGGGCATAGCCCCTCAAGGTCCCCTAGAAGGCCCATAGGCCTCCACACATCAGGACTGCAGCAAGGGCCCAGAACTACCACTGCTGAAAGGTAGCCCAGAGCAGAGCTCCTCATGCTCTACCACTCTGACCCAAGGTGCCCTGCTCTGGCCCCAGCAGCATCTACGTCATCTGTTCATCCAGATATTTGGCATGCAGCTCCATGTGCTACCGTGTGGCCTCATCCAGCCCATTTCCCACCCTCTGCAGGGACAGGAAAAGGCTGTGCGCAAGCCAGAAAAGCAATGTCCACCAAAGCCTGCTGTAGCAGGGATAGAAGGGATGGGTGTGGCATGTGACCGCTATAGCTAATGCAAACTCTGAAACCAAAAAAATTTTAAGAGCTCTCCCCCTCAATCCAAAACCAAGAATTGACCAGATGGTAGAGGTCTATGTGAAATTAACATCTACAGAACAAATGGTTGCAATGGTTGTGTCAAAAGGGGTAGCCAAATCTTTAGGGGCATCAGAAGACAATTCTAAATGCCTAAATGTGAAGAAAGAGGCCATTTCATTAAAGACTCTCCTAAACATAAATTTTTGGACAACCACTGTCTGTCAAAGGAATTTTACCCATCCAAATGTCCATCAGTGACTCCAGAGAACAATTTAAGCACTGTCCTGAATTTCAGTATTGTCAGCAGGTCCATCATTATCCACCTCAACAACACCACCACTGGCTGGTAGGGAAACTACCAGCAGAGCACAGGACGTCCCTGCGTGATGACATAAAACAGAAAGCCATTCTGCCCCATTCTCCCTACAGTCCCAGAAGCCCATTTTGTGAAGGGATCGTTGTCGACCACTCATATGCTAAGGAAGAGCTCCAAGTCACTGAGGCTTTTCAACAGATTCAGGTGGGGACCCAATAACAGTTGGTGAGTGTACTTTCTATCCAATTTAATGGAATGAAAAAAATGATGAACGTTTGTATAAGATTCCCACAGGAGAATACAGCCCAAGAAATGTATCATCATTGGAGACAGTACCAATGTGTAATAAATAGTTTGCCAGTTACCACTGAACATGTTAACTAGTTTAATAAACATCCACTCACTAAAATCTGGGCAGCTAGGAGAGGAGAGTAGCCCTTCTCCTCTTCACTGATGCAGGGGTACACCCTGTACAACAGTCTGCTGGCCAGGAGACCAAGGCTCTCCTGAGCACCTCCTCGTATTCTACCATTTATCCTTCCCATTGGTTCTCCCCATTGAGGTCACTGTCCATAGGCCAGTCTTTCCCACTTCCAGGCTCTGGGTTGGCTCACGTCCAGGGTTCGTCTCCTGCCTCACAGGGCGTCATGTGATTCGTTGTTACCATGGCCTGGACTCAGGAGACGTTTGGCGACCAAAGCTGTCCAGTCGGAGGAGTCCCTATGGGCCACCTTTCCCTTTCTTCCTCCCCTTTCTATTTTACAGCACCGCCTATCAGATGCCCATATACTTTGCTTTCCCCTTTCCCTAGACCATACAACCAAAACAAGAAGACCCGAACCCAAACTGTAAAACCGAAACCGCAGAGATAAATTAATTCATAACAAATGGACCTAATGAAATATTTGTGCTTCCCAAAGTACAAACTGCCAGACCAAAAGATGAGATAATGATTGTTTGCTGCACAGACCCAATGTACTTGCTGTGCATAGGTACCCCAATTGTCCAAGTGTTCCATTGTGGGGTGCTCCGGGGCCTTTTTTGAGTCCTTTGTGTGTGTTGCTGGTGGAAATAAACTAATTTTATATACAGTTAAGTGGGGACAAAGTCATTGAAGGAAAAAGGAAACTGCTTATTTGTAATGATTCAGCTGAGCTCGGCACAAGTCTCTCTCCCCTGACAGCTGAACACATACTCCTGCCAACACGCTGCTTTGGCAAATGGCTGCTTTTATAACCTTCTGCAGCTGGGGGCGGTCTCTGTCCCCTTTCCCATTGGATGGGTACTCAGGAACTTACAGCTGCCTACTCTTCTGGCCCCTCCCCTCATTCTCCTTCCTTTTTTAGTCAGGTCTTCAGCCCCACCCCCCTCTCAGCTCTCAACAACACCCAACAGATTAACCAGAACAAATCAAAACCATAGTTAAGTACACATAGAGAACAAAACCAGTGACTTTCATTCTTTTACCTAATAAAGTTTATTATAAACGACTCAGACTCAGAGTGGGAATGAGTTGATGAGTTGTAAAAGTTTTATTGAGAACAATAAAAAAATTTTCAAAGCAAAAGGGACAGCACTGGGAGTGTGGCCAAACATCAGAGGTTTGTGCACAAAATGGCAGCTCTGCTTTTTATATGCCTGGTATTTCATCAGCTTTATGTGTATTTATTTTGATTTTACATAGTTTTGCTCCATGTCACTCTTTTTGGCACCAACATAATTTCATCACTGTGGTCATCTGAGTTATCACTTCATGAAGTGTTACTTCATGAAGTGTTTTAAGGTCATGTCTCAAAGTTTTCGCCAGCAACAGTCCACCCAATCTAAACTCATAAACTCATACTACAAAATACAAAAGCATCCTTGTGAAAACCAACTTCATAACTCGACCATTGTAACAACATAAACCACTTTATAACACATCGCTGTCTTAAGATTAACAACACTTTAATATTTAATATCAATTCATATAATGCCCTGTGAAGCCAACTCCCATTAACTTGTTTCTCATACCTTTTTGGCTGCAGCAAAATATTACTTCATCTCTCACAGTGCCCATAAGGACTTGTTGGTTCTGGGGGATGAAAGGCTGGACATGAGCAGCAGTGGGCACCCACAGCCCTGAAAGCCAAGCAAATCCTGGGCTGCTTCTGAAGAACTATGGGCAGCAGGTTGAGAGAGATAATTTTGCTCCTCTGATTCTGCCATCAGGAGGCCCCACCTGGAACACTGCAGCCAGGCCTGGACTCCTCAGCACAGGAAAGTTGGGGAGCTGTAGGAGCAAGACCAGAGGAGGCCATGGAGATGATTGGAGAGCTGGGGCAGCCCTGCTGTGAACACATACTGAGAGAGCAGGGTTTGCTCAGGCTGGAAAAGGAAGGCTCCTCATTGTGGCTTTCCAGCAACTGAAGAGAAACTTAAAACAACCTGGGACAGAAACATTTGACATGGACAGAACATGAAAACACAAGGGAAACAGTTTTGCATTGGAAGACATTTAGATTGCATCTAAGAAAATAACATTTTACTGTGAGGGTCCTGCAGCCCTAGCACAGATTGCCCAGAGCAGCTGCTACAAATTTAACAAAAAGAATGACGAGGTTGTAAATCCAAAGGTGGTGAAAAAAAAAAAAGGTCAATCATTTATTGTTACAAGATGGCTACAAGAACAGGAGGCTGAGCTAATCTCAGCCCCTCACGGCAAGCCAGAGCAACCAATCACGTATATACGGGCCACCCCCCAGAACAGTCCATCCTTGAGAGTGAAGCCCAGCGGAGTGCAGTCGGTCCCTTCTTATAGCTTCAGTCCCCTCAGCAATTGGTTCATTTTCGATCCTTCATATGATTGATGCATTTTCTGTGCTCTCATTGGTCTTTACCGGGGTGCTCTCTACACCAATCATTCTTTCCTGCCATGAATTGATTGGTTGATTATATCCTCCAGTGAGGCTCTGGATTGTGGTCCCTGGGTTAACTAAAGGAGAGCCGAAGATCCCTTTCCCCTTCCCTGATATTATCCCTTTAACAATCCCATTTCAACTTTAACCGCATTGGAAGTGCAACCTTACAAAGTCTCTGTAAACATTTGCAGCTATACATCGCAACCCTAATCCACCATCATTGAACAATATTACAACTGCAAATATTTGTAACTATACAGAACTGCCAGAACCATTTGAAAACTAGACACAGTTGCAAATAGAAATTGGACTTCCAAAACCAATAGGCCTACACACCTAGAAAAATGTTTCAACCCTTTTTTTATATCCATAGCACAGCTGTCGCTGCCTCATCCAGAGAATGTTAAAGGCCAGGCAGGATGAGGCTTGCTGCAAACTGAGCTGATGGGAGGTATCCCTGCCTTTGGCACGTGGGGCTAGAGCTAGAAGAATCTGAAGGTCCCCTCCAACCCTGAGCATTCCATGATTTTCTGATCTTAGGTAATAACTTGAGTCGTGAGGATGGAGCCCTGACAGGAAGGGAGCCTGGTGCTGTCAGGATCAGTGTCCTGGGGAAAGTGGCACAGGAGTGACAAAGGTTGCCTGTGCACAGCCCGTGTGAGACACAGGACAGCCGGGGAACCCATGGCTGCACTGGCCAATATCGGGCCACAGGGCCTCTTCTTTGAGGGCTGCCGGGTGGCTTCCAAACAGCCCTCCTGGAGGGAGCGAGGCTAGAGGTCTGTAGAACGGAGCTGCCACCACGCTCAGTCCCCGCCCGGCTCCCTCAGGCCTGGGAATGGCGCGACACCTTCTCTTGGGGTGCGGCAGAGGCGGCGGAGCCGGAGGCTCCGGCCGGAACCGCTGTCCCTCTGCCTGGACCAGGACGCGGAGCACCTCAGCAACTGCAGGGGTGTCCAAAGCCCTGTGACACGAACAGGGGACCAGACGTGGGCAGCAGGGAGAGGGGCTGGAGGCAGGGCGGGAGCAGCTGCTGGAACCTGAACTGGGAAAGGCTCTGGAGCACCAGCCTGGGGGTGATGGGGCAGCTCAGCCTGGAAAAGGAAACTCAGGGTGGTAGAGCGGTGAGGCTCAGCCCCTTCTCCCAGGTAGCAAGTGACAGGATGAGCGGAAATGCCCTCAAGTGTCACTAGGGGAGGTGTGGGTTGAATTTTAGGGAATTTTTCTTCAGGGAAAGGGTTGTCAAGCATTGGAACAGGCTGACTGGGGAAATGTTGGAGTCGCCCACATCCTCTGTGTACTGGCCAGGAAGCAAGAGGCATTACTGTCCCCTCAGCTCTCCACAAGCTGAGAGATGATTGTGCTTAGGTAGTAAAAAGAAAATGAGCTATGTATTTGAGGTCTGCCTCGTGCATCAGAGTGTTCTAGTTGAGCTGAAGAAAACAGAAGAAAAACCGAGCCCAGCAGACTGCTGGATTCCTTTTGCTGCGCTGACCCATAAAAACTGCCAGTGATTATATGTAAAAACAGATCAATTAAATTGGCACAGCTTGAGGCTACTGACGTTAGAATCATAGAATGACGGAATATCTCAAGTTGGAAGGGACCCATAAGGGTCACAGAGTTAAACTGCTTACTCTTAAGAGGTTGGTTTCCCTAAATCCTGTTCGTAAGAGCATCATCCAGATGCTCCTTCAACTCTGACAGGCTTGGTATTGTGAACACTGCCGCAGAAAGCAGTCCTGCAATAACATTGGCCAGCTTTTTGAGTATCCTGGGATGAGTTCCATGGGCCTCACAGACTTGTGTGCATTGAGGTGGAGGAGCAAGTCTCAAGCATGGCTGGGAATTTATCATCCCTCCAATGCCGGTATTCCAAGACAATGATCCAGGGTTCCCAGGACCCATCAGTGTAAAAGACAAAGGAAAAGGAGATATTAGACGTGTTATAAATATATATGTTGCCTAATTATCCAATCAAAAAAAACCCAACAAAATTAAATGCAGCAGCAATTTTAATTTTAGCAGCTTAAAATTTACAATAATTTTGCTAATAGTAAATAATACATTGGTTCCAATAATGACAACAATAATAATGCATAAGCAAAATACGGATCGTGGGGTACGGAGCAGGACTTGGAATCCTGCCTCTCATACAAATGAGATGACCCAAAATTAACCCGTTTATACTATGTGTCACCACCCATCTCCTCCTATTTTTGATTCGTAAAATCTGCATCACTGCCCCCATCACCACCTTTACTATGCACGCTCCACCATCCCCTTTTAGGGCAACTCACCGCCTTTGAGGGTTGCCAGAGTAAGGCTTCTCATCTTCCTTGTATGTCCTTTTAGTAACCTTTCCAATCACACATGCATATTAAGCTTGTATTGTATATGCGAATACCATGTTATAACACTAAGGCAATAAATCTCACATAATTAACAATTTTCCTGGAGTTCCCCCAAATTCTCCTGTCTCCCAGATAAATTTAGCTAGCCTTATCTGAGTTCCTTCCTGTTGTCTACCTTTTACTGAACATCTGCAGGAGAAGGGGGTGAACTCCCCTCCCTCTCCTCTTTGGCACTGCATTTTTAACTATTTTATTATCTTAAAATATTAATTACTGTTTCAATTTTGTCAGCACAAATCATACCTATTTACCGCAACGGCTGCACTTTGTCTGTGTCCCTTGTGAGAAGAACATGACCTCATCAAGTAACGGACCAGTGCTCTCTCTGATCCTCCTTTTGCTGTTGGCTAGTTTCTAAAAGCCCTTTTTGTTGTCCTTCCCATCACTGGCCAGCCGGAATTCTGCAAGAGTTTTGGGCTCACAAATGTTCTCCCCACTGTGGTGAACAGAAGCTGTGTAGTCCTGCTGTGTCGCCTGTTTTTGCTTCCAGTGGCCACACATTTTTCTTTGGTGCCTGAGTTCTAAAAGAAGATTGCTGCTCAGACAAGTCAATCTTCTGCCTCACTTGCCATTGGCTTACACCTGTGCTCTCAGGAGACGGCTCTTCAATGGTCACCAGCATTCATCCTGTAAGCTGATTCCTGTGACATATTATCTTCCTTAAGGCTTATATTGGAAATAAGATATTAGCATGTATTTCTTTTTTTCACACAGGTGTTCTATCTCTGCAAACTTTTCATAGCTGTGTCTGTCCCTTACAATGTGTTTATACAGCGTGAAACCGGGACCTTGACCTTTGTTAGGACACCTTATCATGAATCAACAGAAATAATGCAGAACTTCTTCATTATCCTTTGCTTATAGTGCGTCAGTATTTCAGACTGACAGCAAGTGAAACACAAAAGGAAAAAAAAAAAATAGAGGACAATTTAACTTGATAGTCTCCCCTGAGTTACAGTAGAAGTATCTTTAGCAGCTGCCATATTCATAGGAATTAATCATGCAGTTCTGGTAATAATATCTCACATTTCTTCATCGTGTTCAATATATTGTAAAAAAGGGCTATACTTTCTTGTGCTGAGTTTTAATATTCTCTAAAGATACACTGCATTTGAGCCACCAAGTGTTCACCTAAAGCAGAAGACAAAACCAAAGGGGTAAGCGTAGCAGATTCTGGTTCGTCTCCATGGGAAAAGAAACAAAGCCTAATTTGTCTTCATTTTCCATCAGTCTTGTGAAAAAGACTAAATATAGGTTTCTTCTTCAGCTATTTCTGGAACTTTCATCTGAAAATTTTTTATAGATGAACAATCTGGAGAAAGAATGATGACCCTTTTTTTGACACTGTCTGTGTCTGGATTAGTAAATTAAAACAATACAGGACTATTCTCTTGCTAAGACCAGCTGGAATAGGAGCATATGCTTCCATCCTATAACCTCCATTACTCTCCAAACAAGTCTAAAATCAGAGAATCACAGAATGATTTGGTTTGGAAGAGTCCTTAAAGACCCTCTACTTGAAACCCCCTGCCATGAGTAGGGACATCTTCCACTAGACCAGGCTGCTGAGAGCCCTGTTCAACCTGGTTTTCAACCTTCCAGGGATGGGGCGGCCACATCTTCCCTGTGTAACCTATGCAAGGGAAGAATTTCTTCATAATAGCCCGTCTAAATCCGCTCTCTTTCAGCTTAAAAACATTCTCCCTTGTCCTTTCAAAAATGCTTGTTAAAAACACACATTGGCTTGTCCTAAATTACAAACGCTATCCAAAATTTGTGTAGCAGAGTGTGGGTTGCCCCAAGGACTCTTGAACCATTTATCTGCTGAGATATCTCTGTTCTAGACCTTGGCAATTCCCTGACCCAGTTCAATAGTGTGTCAGCATCATGGGCAAGCGTAGACTTTACATTCAAACTGGTGAATATTGAAACATTAGGAAAGCAATCAATCTCCAGATGGAATGTCTGAAGACTTAAACTACTATCCTGAAACAGAGAACCATCTTTCTATTTTCTTTCATCTGTGCTGCTCTGCACATTGCAAAGCCTATGTTAGCAGAAATAGAGAAAATAGATTTTTCTTTTAAAGTATCTCTTCTACCTGTGAATTGTGCCATTCTTAACCACTACAAATTGCACCTTGACAGATGGATTTACACTACATTGAGGTGGTTCTAGTCTGTCCTTAAAATATCCTTTAGCCTAGAAAAAAAATTCTGTTGGTGTCTTCTGCATTCCTACCACCATAGCCATAAGCTCTTTTGCAAACCAAACATGTTTGCTGCCATTCCTTCACATCTGTAACATTTAACTTTAATGCCTCTGCCCCTGAGGAGCAGCAGAGTAGCATTTCAATTCACCATCCATGGATTTGTCCTGAAGAATTAGAGACATGTCAGCTTATCAGTCTGTGGCTTTTTCTATTAACATTGTCTTCAGGTTGACTTGGCAGCACACAAGGAAAATAAATCTTGAAACCTGAAGCTGGTCTGGTTTGCCAGGATAGTGCAGCTGTGGCTCAAATCTGTTAAATTTTTAAATTGCAAACATTGCTATGACTACATGAAACTCATTAAGTAGAATAATCCCTCATAAGGGGTGCAGAAAAAAGCAATGGAATAGAAACTATAAAAATAGACATGGAGGAAGAGTTTTTTTGCAAAGCCTGGAAAGTTTTTTTTTGTTTATCTTATTTACAAGCTGGCCTGACACCCTAGAGATAACACAAATTGAGTTATCATGTAAATTATAGGACATTTTCATGTTACATTCTTTGGAAGATCTACATGGACACTCCTCCAAGTAAGCTGCATGTACCTTATCAGCTGCTCCTAGGCTTTTTCAACACTATTTTCTGTTGTTCTTTTAATGATAAAGGTATGAGGAGAAACATGATAATCTCAGAATGTGATACCATGAATAATTCTTCTGATATGAGCCTGTTCTGACATTATAGCCCCTGCACTTCTCACTGCTCTGATTTTCTATGACATCCTGGCATGGAGCAATGTGTGATCTTCTCCAGGATGCGCTCCATGTTGATATAAGGCTATTTAGTGCTCAGAACAGCTGGCTGAACACCCAGTGGTTTTTTTTTGAGATACACAGAGTGTTTGAGATACCCTCAGGAGACTTGCAGATTTGGTATAGGGGTTATTCTTTCTCAGGTGGAAAAGCTGAGCTATCTCAAATGACTTTTTATTTGGTGAGGATGCTGGGTTGATGGCTGGGTCTGATGATCATAGAACCATAGAATCCAATCATATATAATTGAAAGAGCCCTTACAGCTCATCCAGTTCTATCCTCCTGCCAAGGGCTGGGACACCTTCCACTGTTCCAGGTTGTTCCAAACCCTGTCCATCCTGGCCTTGGACACTCCCAGGGATAAGGCAGCCACAACTTTTCTCGGCAACCTGTACCAGGGCCTCAACACCTTCACAGCCAAAAATTTCTTCCTAATGGCCAATCTAAACCTACCCTCCTTCAGTTTAAAACAATGATCTTAGAGGTCTTTACTAACCTTAACAATTCTATGATTCTAAGATGCTGAAAAATAAATTGAGCTCCAATAGTGGGATTCAGCTGCAGATGAACACTTTAATTGGTGCCTGGATTCAGTTAGATTCTAACTGAATTTAACTGATTCTAAGTCCCACTGGAGTTGATGGAGATCAAGTTACTGCATGCATTAGAGCCCAGGAAAGGAGCTGAAATCACCTTAAAGCAAGGATGTATTTCTGTCTATGGGTCCAGCTTCAGCAAGAATTATATTGCAGCAGGTCTCTGACTGCTGTGGCAGCTTAGACATCCAAATTACATTTAGATATATATATATAAGGACTGCAAAATGTTTGTTGGTCTTGATAGTTTTGGGGTTTTTTTAATGAGTTTTAACCACCACAGTTAAATATTCCAGGAAATAACAGTGAACTTCCAACCAAAACAAAAACAAACAAACCACCCCTCCCTAAAAAAACCCTTAAAAACAAACAAAAAAGCCCCAAATACACCAAAAAGAGTAGGAAAGGCTGTTTCTGATGATTGTTCGCTTGGTGAGACAATATGATTTACATTTTTTCTTCTACTTTTTAGCTGTAACATAGGCCAGGTTTTCTCCTTTTAAGTAACACTTCTCTCTCACTTAGGCTCTCCCAGATGCTTGTACAAGTGTCTGATCTCTTCTGCTGTTCTTAAGCTCCATCATAGCTGTAAGATAACATAATTCACACAAAAGCAAGATTTCTACTGTGATAAATAAATCAACCTAAAAATGTTTTTTGTTTATATATTTTCAACCTCAGGAAAATACAAATTAATTAAAACTAGTTTTTTATTAAAAAATGCATTTCAATCAGCATAAAACAACAAAATAATAGTGTGATCTAGGAATTCTTGTTATGTTTCTGTTGCTCCCACTTTTTTTTTTGTGGTCCAAAATCAGATGCGCAATTGTGTCCCGCATGGTGCATAATATTTTCCTTACTGTGTAAGGGGAATATATCAGGAATATGTCTGTTAAGTAACTGGTATAGTGATGCACAGGATCAGAGCCTATACAAAAAAAAGGGGGATAAACCACATATGACAGCTGCAGATCAGCATCTTTTGCCATTTCTGAAAGCATTTTCCTTGAAGAAAACTCATCCCTTGTTGCAGTTCTTTTTGATTATAGTGTTCTTTTTGGAATTAAAGCTGCTGCTTAGCATATTGAGATGAGTTGAAAAATTAATTTTTCTTTTCGTTTGGGAGACTGCATAGCTTCTACNGTCAAGTGCAGGTTTTTAGGTTGGATTTTTAAGGTCAATATTTCTGATCTGGTTTGTGTCTGCAACAGGATAATAATGAACTGAGGAAAAAAAAAAAAATCACAATGAATCAGTAATCCCCTTTTCTGGGAGGCATTTGGAGCTTTCCTTGAAACTGTCCTAGGCAAGTGCTGAGCTGCACTGGCTGAATCATCTTGTCATGGGAAAATTTCCTAAACGACAACAGAACGTGAAACTTTTCTGTCTTCAGAAAAGTCACTTGGTCCTGGGTATTCTCATGCATTTTTCTATGTTGTAATGATCTTAAATCATTTGTGTCTTTAATGCTAAGGATGTAGATCTTAGGATGTTTTCATCCTGAGCCTCAAAACCAAATCATAGTGAATTATAGTAACATTTAATACCGCATCTCAAATTGCAGCAGAGGAAACTTAAATATCTTAATCATGCTCTCTATACCATGAAATTCCTGAAATCAAATGCTGAGAAGAATAGATAGCCTCAGATAGAATTTTCTCAGCCTTTTACAGAGACCTGGACCTCTACCAGACTGGCACTTAAATGTCTCAAGGAAAAAGGGGGCATTTTATGTTGAAAAAACAGACTTGTGAGTCAAAATCACAGCTAGTCAGTGCTTGGCTTGTAATTTTTGATGGTACTAGCTGGTAATAGTCTCCATTAAAAATCAGATAAATGATAAATATCCTAATCCATGTTACAGATAAAATCAGATCTGTAACATAGATTAGGATATTCTGCACCTTTTTATGGAGATACATGTCAGCGTGTCCTAAGTGCTTTTTACAAGTGTTGACTGAATAAAACAGACAACATTTTATTGACAGATCAGAAATTGAAGTATCATGCCCCATTTCTGATTAGGTTTTCACTAAATAATTCACTGGTTTATGTCTGAAAGTAAAGGGTAGCCACATTTCCGAATGAGTTTGACAAAGTGCATTATTTTCAAATCTTACATGAGACAAATTAACACAAAGTTTGGTGCTTTATGCTTATATTCACAACTATTCACCTTCTCATGCATTGTGCAGAATTTGGGCAGACTTGAATGAAGAGAGAAAAGGGTTTCTAAGGCTCAGGGTTTGTATCACATCTCATCATCCTTCTCTTGATGTGTTCCATGTGTTTAATCTTCTTTCCTGCTGTCAGGTTATCTGCAAACGGATAGTTAGACATCTTAGATTTAGTAATGCAATATACAGTTCAATTTATACTCAGTAAATCAAAAATACTTTTAAAGGTATATTAACAAGCATTATATTAATGATTTTAGCTAGTGTACCATTCAGTACAAAATACTGACACATAACAACATAACATCCGACATCTCCAATGAGAACCAGAGACTTTGGCTAACCATGGATTTGGAGCTTCATTTGGCTCTCCGCATTTTCTACAGATAATTTGCACAGCATTTTGAAGCTGTGCTTCAGTTTTCAGTGGTTGTTTCCAGGATGCGTAATGTCTAAGCTATGGAAGTTATTTAAGTCATGTAATGCATGAAGTTTATTTGTTGGGGAAAACATTTGAACACTTTTATGCAGATCCACCTACTTAACTTCAAGAACCCATATAGCAAACTTTCAGCCTCCCTATATAGTTAAGGATTTTTATCACTTTTAAAGGATTATGGTGGGTTTACCCTGGCAGGATGCCAGATGCCCACCAAAGCCACTCTCTTATCCCCCTCTTACAAGTGGATGGGTGAGAGAAAGTGTAAAAAAGATTCATGAGTTGACATAGGAATGGGGAAAGATGACAAAACAATTACCATCATGACAAACCAGACACAACTTGGGGATATTAATGACCTTATTACCAATGGAAATCAGAACAGGATAATGAGAAGTAAAACAAATCATAAAAACACCTTCTCCCACCTCTCCCTCCTTCCTGGGCTCTAGGTCTTTCCTTCCAACAGTGCAGGGTGGTGGGAATGGGGGTTATGGCCAGTTCATCACACATGGTTCCTGCAGCTGCTCAAGGAAGGAGGTCCTGCTGCTCCAGAGCAGAGTCCCTCCCACAGCAGACAGTCCTCCACAGACTTCAGCCAGAGTACTCCTCTCAATCTGCAGCTTTTCCTTAACTCCTTCAATGTGGGACTCTTCTCCACAGGGTCAGTCCTTCAGGAACACCTGCTTCAGTGTGTTGGGGTCGCAACCCTACCAGCAAACCAGTGCTCCAGCCTGGCCCCCTCTCTCTGTGGGTCTGCAGATTCCTCTCAGGACCCTGCTCCCACTTCCCTCTTTTCATAGCCCTCTTTTGCACATCACCTTGCCCTGGCATGGGTCTCTTCCATGGGCTGAGTTGGATCTCTGTGCCCCTGTGCCCTCCCTGGGCTGCAGGGACACAGCTGCCTCAGCATGGGCTGCTCCAGGGGCTGCAAAGGAATCTGCACTCCAGAGCCTGGAGCAGCTCCTGCCCCTCCTTCTGCACTGCCCTGGCTGTCTGTTGGGCTGTCCCTTGCACATGTTCTCATCCTGCTTTTCTCTGAGCACAGCTACGTCTGCACAATAACTTCTTTTCCTTCTTGAATCTGTTACCACAGAGGTGTTGCCACCATCACTGACAGGTTTGGGCTTAGCCAGTGCTGGGTTTATCTTGGATCCATTTGGCATTGGCTGGCTTGGACATGGAGGAAGCTTCCGGCACCTTCTCACAGAAGCTACCCCTGTACCCCTCTTGCTTCCAAAATCTGGCCGACACAAACCCAGACCAGGGATATGAACTTGACGAAGACCTGAATAAGCTTCTAGATATGCCTTACTGTTTCAGTGTATCAAATGCAGGAGCAATAAGAACTCAGTTTAAAATGACAGATTTAAGTGGGATGTGAATATTTGGCTTTCAGGACAAATCTATAGCACTTGATGCATTTTTCAATAATCGTTAATTTAAAACATTTTTCAATACTATTTCTAGACAAATGCAAATAGAGGGAATCCATATTTAAGGAAAATTCAGTCTGAAGGAGACAGATAACACCAAATTAATTGATTAGGAATTAAACTAAAAATTTGGAGATATCTTTGAATAATTTTGTAAGTTTGGGCTCTAATAGTAAATAAAAAATATTTTCATAAGTTTTTTTTCTAGTTTATGTCATATGTTCTTCTTCCCATGTTTCCCTCCACATCAGCTTTCTCATCTATTTCAAACCTCATTTCAGTATGTCTTTTCATCATTACTTAAACCTATTAATTTACCTTTTCCTCTGGGATTTATATATATATATTATTGCTCTGTAAACTATTCTGAGAGAGACTTTTTTATGAAGTACCATGGAGAACTAACATTGTTACCAATAGGCAGGCACTTCCTAGGCTGAACTTTTAATTAAGTTATTCTTGGTTCATGCAGGGGAATACTAACCATGTATTCTGGGGTTACTAGGGTTAATTGTCTGTCTAGACTATAGGGACTGCATTTAACTAACAGACCACTAAAGAAGTAAGTGAAGCTCTCTGGAACATGATTATAATTTTATATGTAACAGCTATATTTGAAGTGTCTTCTTGGAGGTTCAAATGTAGGTGGAGGAAGATTTGGGTAGCAGAAGGAGTGAGGTACACAGCAGAACAGTTAAAATGAGATAAGGAAAAAGGACAGATGGAGCAAAGAATGGTTCAACCTGATAGAGAGATTAAGTCACCGCATTTTGTTTGTGTGTTTCAGTCTTGGTGTCACTGGATTTTGTAGGTGTTCCTATACAAGTTAGCATGGTGCAATGGTTGTTAAATTACATTACAGACTCTGGAACCAGGAAATAGCTCACAGTCCTCCAAAGAAGGAACAAGCCTATTCAGTCTTTTCCTGATGCAGAAGTGGTCAAAGTGTACTTAGATAAGACATTTTTAAGTCAGCAGCAGAAGCTGTTTCTGCAGGTGCAGGAGCGGCCACATAAGGCAGTGTTCTGTACACGACTAAGGTAGTTGGGAGACTTTTTATATTTGATTCTATAAAGATTATATATAATGAAGCATTATCAGTGTCCAGGGGGAGTCATGTAGGGCTGTGGAGTGGGTGTAAGAATTGAGGAGTTTTGCCCCATCCAGCTGAAGATGTTGCTTCTGAGACCCTTGTCATGGAAACTGACTCCACCAAACAGAGACAGGTAAACAACCTGAGTCCCCATGCATGCTTTACCCTGTGCATAGATCCAAAAAATTATTATTTGTTTATTTTCTTTTTTTTCCCCCTTTTTTTTTTTTTAACAGCTCCTCTATCTGTTAATATCTGTGCAATGTGGACAGATTCAAAGTAGGTGAATGCTTATGTCAGCACTGCACTCCACTAAAGCACAGCCCATGGGGCTAGATGGTAAGAAATTGACCTGAATTTAAACCAAGATTTCCTTCCTTCCTGTAACCCTTTAGCAAGCTGTCAGCATACATTGCTGGAGGTAAAGCACTACCACCACTACTGTGATTACATTGTGTTAATTGGCTTCAAGCAGTTTCAACTGCTTCAAGCAGTTTATATGAATCAAATCAGAGCATAAAGTAAACTCTCAGCTCCCAGGAAGCTGATAATGTGTACAGCCAGAGTGTTACTGAGCTGATCCTGGCTTTTTCCTAAACATTAGACAACAACTGTGTAAGAGTTCAGCTAAGTCTGTGTGCTTTTATCTTTCAGACTTGCCCAGTGTCATATCAAATGACATCATGTCCGACAGCAATCCCAGTGCTCGTTTTGACAGGTTCTTGGGAGAGCTGCTGTTGCCTCAGCCTAAGAATATCCCATCCTGCCTCTCCTTCTGGACCAGCTGTGTTCCAGCTGTGAAGAACGGGTGGCAAGCTGGGCTGGGTGTCAGACACTATTAGAGCTGAAGTGCTGCTGCTGTGTTTGTTTCATGCCCTGTGGAACTTCACCTCACTTACTTCAAGAGTAAAACTGAGCACATTAAATGATTTAGCAGCATGGTGGCCAGCTCAGTAACCTGACAGAAACACGTTTTCTGAGCAGTCAAAGCATAATGCAGTGAATAAGCCCTTTTATAGTAATAAAATTCAATAACTGGCCAGAGTGGTTTTGCTATTAGATGCTGCATAAAGCCTTTGGCACAACACTTTTGTTTGTTTCTTTGGTTGGTTGGTTGGTTTTAGTTTTTTGTTTGTTTGGGGTTTTTTTTCTGTGTGCATGTGTGTTTCCCTTTTGAGTTTTTCACACAGCTACTGATTACTGTAGTATAGGTTTATACAATTGTCATCTGAAGCTCTGCTCATGGATTTTTGGCTTGAATTTCATCTCAGTCATTGAATGGTGCTGCGGATTTTCAAGGGATATACTAATGGAGGAGGTAAAAATTCTACAAAAAGAATGGTGTGCTAGTTTTGGTCAGCCTATTGGGATATTCCTTGACACTTCCTTTGGATGATTTCTGTATCACATCCAAGCACCAGATAAGGAAGACTGACTTTAGATAATTTAAATTCTTGTTGTATTCAAAACATTCTTTGAATACATAATACGGAAGAATTTAGGGAACAAATATTGCAGCTCCTTAAGATATTCTGGGGCATTACCGGTAAAGCATTTTAACAACAAAAAAGAAAATTTAAACTTTCAGAAGTAATTGCTTCAAATAACTAATGAGTTCAGAAACCTAAGCACTGGAGCAAGAATTCTGTTGGCTTTCAGACAGATTTTTGTCCCTTGTTGGTAAAAGTCCAAGTGAAATTATTAGTAAAGATAGACCCATGTTGCCCTGTGGTATTAGATTTTGTCCAGCTGTAACCCAGAGATGTTTTGCCTCTAGAGGTGGAGATACCACTCACACACCTCAGTGGCAGGATAGGGGTTTGAGCACTCCTCATCTGTACCATTCCTAATCCTGACAGCTCAGCCCTGGCATCAGCATTCAAAAGCTTTTGGCACCTGTTCTGGGTTGACGGTGCCCTCTATTTCAATCGGACGGTGCCCTCTATCCCAATCGTGTAGCTTTGTCCTTTCTGTTTCATATTGTTATGTCTACCAGCTGGCCTTCCCAAACCCAGGGCTGGGGGGAGGGGTGGTGGAGGTTTGTTTTCTAGGAGGCTCCTTTTGGAGGTTCTCCCCTAATTTATCCTAAACCAGGACAGCGCTTTACTTATTTCAGGCATGAGAAGAGAGAAGACATATCAGCACAAGTTACGTAGAACAGAAACAAGGCTGTGATTTAATTAAAGTATATTTTACTCTATGAGGTGTGGTTTTATTTAAAAACATGTTTTGAATAAACAGCAAGATTTTAATGCTGCTCAGAAAATCTGAAACCACCGATACCCATAGATGAATGGGTTCCTGGTATGTGCATCTTTACTTTGGCTTTGAAATCCTTAAATATAGTTTACAGAATTTTTCAAACTTTGAAAATTTCTGTGACTCAAAATATTACTTAACTCAGTTGAAAGCTTATCATCTCGAAACCTATGGTGAACAAGTGACGGAAGTATTACACCCACCTAAT
>VZDJ01000079.1:1319692-1355777 GCA_008694505.1 Cyanoderma ruficeps | reverse complement strand
TCACAGGACTATACGTTGGTGGAGGCAGATGTGAGCCTGACTAGGAATGAGTGGAAGAAACACCCTATTGCGACTGGCCCACAGGCCCCATGCATCTTGGGCATAGATTACCTCCAGAGTGGGTATTTTAAAGACCCGAAAGGACTCAGGTGGGCCTTCGGAGTAGCAACTGTGATGGCAGGAAGCATTCGGGAATTGAACACATTGCCTGGACTGTCCAAGAACCTGATCACAGGACTTTTGAAGGGAGAAGAACAAAAGGTACCAATTGCCACTTCAATAGTGCATTGTCGACAATATAGAACAACTCGAGATGCCGTGATCCCCATCCACAAGATGATTTGAGAGCTGGAGAGCCAAGGGGTGGTCAGCAAAACTCACTCACCCTTCAACAGCCCTATCTGGACAGTGCGAAAATCTGACAGAAAATGGAGATTGACTGTGGATTATCGTGCCTTGAATGAAGTGACTCCACCTCTGAGCGCAGCCATACCAGACATGCTGGAACTGCAGTACGACCTGGAGTCCAAGGCAGCACAGTGGTACGCCACTATCGACATCGCAAATGCGTTTTTCTCTATTCCTCTGGCAGCAGAATGCAGGCCTCAGTTTGCCTTTACATGGAGGGGAGTGCAATACACCTGGAACAGACTGCCCCAGGGATGGAAACATGGTCCTACCATAAGTCATGGACTGATTCAAGCTACACTGGAAAAGGAGGAGGCTCCAGAACATTTACAATATATTGATGATATCATTGTGTGGGAAAACACAGCAGCAGAAGTGTTCGAGAAAGGAGAGAAAATCATCCAAATTCTCCTGGAAGCCAGTTTTGCTGTTAAGAAAAGTAAAGTTAAGGGACCTGCTTGGGAGATCCAGTTCCTAGGAGTGAAGTGGCAAGATGGACGGCGCCAGATTCCTACTGATGTCATTAACAAAATCACAGGTATATTGACAAAAAGGAAACACAAGCTTTCCTAGGTGCTGTAGGTTTCTGGAGGATGCACATTCCTGAGTATAGTCAGATTGTGAACCTCCTTTACATGGTTACCCGCAAGAAGAACAATTTCCATTGGGGCCCTGAGCAGCAACAAGCTTTCACCCAGATCAAGCAGGAGATTGCTTATGCTGTAGCCCTCAGCCCAGTCAGGACCAGATGTGAAGAACGTGCTCTACTCTGCAGCCAGGAGCCATGGTCTGTCCTGGAGCCTTTGGCAAAAGGTACCTGGTGAGACCTGAGGCCGACCACTGGGATTCTGGAGTTGGAGCTACAGGGGGGTCTGAAGATAACTACACCCCAATGGAAAGGAAATCTTGGCCACCTATGAAGGAGTCCAAGCTGCTTCGGAGGTGATTGGTACAGAAACACAACTCCTCCTGGCACCCCGACTACCAGTGCTAGGGTGGATGTTTAGAGGAAAGGTTCCCCCCACCCACCATGCCACCAGTGCTACCTGGAGCAAGTGGATTGCCCTCATTACACAACACACCCAAGTTGGGAAACTAAATCACCCTGGGATTTTGGAAGTGATTACGAATTGGCCTGAAGGTGAAAGTTTTAGTGTTGCAGATGAAGAACAAGAACCAGTGACCCAGGTTGAGGAAGCTCTGCCATACAACCAGCTGCCGGCAGAGGAAACATGTTCCGCTTTATTTACCGATAGTTCCTGTCGCATTATAGGGATAAGTTAGAGGTGGAAAGCAGAAAGTATGGAGCCCCACACAGACAGGTCGCAGAGGCCACTGAAGGAGAGGGTGGATCCAGTCAATTTGCCAAACTCAAAGCCATTCAACTGGCCCTAGGTATTGCAGAGAGAGAGAAGTGGCCAAGGCTCTATCTGTATACTGATTTTTGGATGGTAGCCAACGCTCTGTGGGGATGGCTGAAGAGATGGAAAGAGGCAAACTGGCAGCGTAGAGGAAAACCAGTTTGGGCTGCTGAAGAGTGGAAAGCTATCACTACCCGGTTAGAGAAACTACCTGTGAAGATTCGCCCATGTCCCCAGAAGTAGAGCTAATGAGGAGCAAAAAATCTCAATCAGCAGGTAGATCAAGCTGAAAAGATAGGGGAATTGAAGATAGACCTTGACTGGGAGCACAAGGGGGAGTTGTTCCTAGCACGATGGGCCCATGATGCCTCAGGCCACCAAGGTAGAGATGCCACCTATAAGTGGGCACGAGACCGAGGGGTGGATCTAACCATGGACAGCATTTCTCAGATTATCCATGACTGTGAGACGTGCGCTGCCATTAAGCAAGCCAAGCGGGTGAAGCCCCTCTGGTATGGAGGGCGGTGGTCCAAGTACAAGTATGGGGAGGCTTGGCAGATTGATTACATCACACTGCCTCAAACCCGCCAAGCAAGCGCCATGTGCTGACCATGGTAGAAGCCACCACGGGATGGTTGGAAAGCTACTCTGTGTCTCATGCTACAGCCTGCAACACCATCCTGGGCCTTGAAAAGCAGGTCCTTTGGAGGCCCGGTACTCCCGAGAGAATTGAGTCAGACAATGGGACTCATTTTAAAAATAATCTTATTAAAATCTGGGCTAGGAAACATGGCATTGAGTGGGTGTGCCATATCCCCTATCATGCACCAGCTGCAGGTAACGTGGAGAGGTACAATGGATTGTTAAAAACTACCCTGAAAGCATTGGGTGAGGGGTCTTTAAAGAACTGGGAGCAGCATTTAGCAAAGGCCACCTGGTTAGTTAACACCCGATGTTCCACCAACCGGGCGGGTCCTGTCCAGTCTGAGCTCCTTAATATAGTAGAGGGAGATAAAGCCCCAGTGGCCCATGTTAGAGGTTTGTTGGGAAAGACAGTATGGATCAACCCTGCCTCAAGTACAGGCAAACCCATCCGTGGGATTGTCTTTGCTCAAGGACCAGGTTATACCTGGTGGATAATGCAGAAAGATGGAATAACACGATGTGTACCTCAGGGAGATTTGAGTGAGACTCATATGTAAATGTCATTGTTTGCTGAATGTTACTACCATTTTCTGTGCATTAGATCACTCAGACATGAAACAGAAGGAAATGTGTAAGCGTCAAGGGTCTGAGCAAGTAAGATGGATGGAAATGTGTAAGTGTCAAAGGTCTGAGTAAGTGAGATGTAAGTTTTTCATTGAATGTCCACAATATGGGATAAGGGGTGGAATGTCCTGGGTTGACGGTGCCCTCTATCCCAATTGTGTAGCTTTGTCCTTTCTGTTTCATATTGTTATGTCTACCAGCTGGCCTTCCCAAACCCAGGGCTGGGGGGAGGGGTGGTGGAGGTTTGTTTTCTAGGAGGCTCCTTTTGGAGGTTCTCCCCTAATTTATCCTAAACCAGGACAGCGCTTTACTTATTTCAGGCATGAGAAGAGAGAAGACATATCAGCACAAGTTACGTAGAACAGAAACAAGGCTGTGATTTAATTAAAGTATATTTTACTCTATGAGGTGTGGTTTTATTTAAAAACATGTTTTGAATAAACAGCAAGATTTTAATGCTGCTCAGAAAATCTGAAACCACCGATACCCATAGATGAATGGGTTCCTGGTATGTGCATCTTTACTTTGGCTTTGAAATCCTTAAATATAGTTTACAGAATTTTTCAAACTTTGAAAATTTCTGTGACTCAAAATATTACTTAACTCAGTTGAAAGCTTATCATCTCGAAACCTATGGTGAACAAGTGACGGAAGTATTACACCCACCTAATAATAATAATAATTTCACTTATAACTGAAATGCAGCTTTCTCTTCAGAATATAGAAAAAATACAGAAAAGCAACCCAGTATTCAGGCTAAATTTCAGTAATCCAAATATGGTCACTTCCTGTAGAGGTGATACAGCATTTTCTAATATATTTCTATACAACATGCACTTGTATGTACTTACTTTTTATTCACTGTTACAGGAATGATTAAAACTACTCATCTTAGGAGACAGGCTAAAAGAAGTGTCTTAACTAATTGACAAAAATATTAACACTTTTACTGAGCAAAATGTAATCATCTGAAATGGAAAGCTAACATGTTACTCAAGCTAATGGCCTCTAGAATCTACATGAATTACTAATCACTGTCTTGCAATTCACCAGATATGCTCTTTTCCTTTCCCTCTTGATTCTCATCTGAATAATTTTTTCTTAATGTTTATTTAATACCATCCCCACTAAAATGCAGTACAGCACTTTTTGTTATTCCCTAACCAATTAAGCATAATAATTGAACCCCCCTGCTGCCCTTCCTATGCTGTTAATATAAATCCATAATTATCTGACTCCCATCCTATTTAGTGAGCTTTGTATCAGACCATATCTGGTCTTTTCTATTCTGGAATAGATCACTATTTTCTTAATAGCAAAATGGCTTTTTCTGTGTTACAGTTTTTCTCTGGACATGACCTCTAGGGATTTCACAGACTTCTGTAGCTGTTCTGTTGGACCTTTTAGCCTTTTAAAGTCCATAATAAGTGCCTGTCAGATACTGCTGCAATGTGGTAACATATTGGCTCTACATTGGGATCAATCAAATCCCAGGTCCTGAGATTCAATACATCTTCTCTAAAAGATGTGAAATTCACTGAATAAATTAAGGAGGAAGTCTAAAGTCCTTGTGGACATAAATTAAGAAAATGAATTTACACACAATGAGGATGAAAATTCTTCATGTGTGTGTAGATAATGAGCTTTGTGGTCAGTTAAAAACCATGCAAAGTTCCCGAAACACTGGCACAGCTCTAAAGGCCACACATAATTTTGTTAATTATAATGTATTCCTTTCCATTCCTCTAATTATGACTTCTCTGTGGCATTTCCACCTATCAGTGCAGAAATCTCATGTGAGTTCTATTACTTGGTGTTGCATGGTTATTTGTACCAGCATATATTTTGTGCAAAATGCAGCTATATCAGATCTGTGCAGATTTTTCTACTGGAATAAATGACTTCTTCAGGTAAGGGAGAATTCATCCATGGCTCTTCCTGGTCTGGCTATTGAATTATCATTACTTTTTTTAACACTCTTCCGTGTGACAACTTCTCCATTGCTAAATGGAGATAGATAACGGCTGAAGTGGATGTACCTTGAGAGAATTACTTTCTATAGGTTTGGATCTAGCCATTTCCCTTATCTTGAACATTCTTTCCTCTGTTTCTCTGTTGTATTTGTTCTCATCTGTTTCCAAAGACAGGCAAAAAACCTTATCAGTAATTTACTGAGGAAGAAAGCATCAGAGAATAAGTGTAAGGTTAGCTAGAAAAAATCAGTTTATTCTGCATGCTGGTATATCCAGTTCAGGTGCAAATTGTATGGCACTTGAAGTGAATCACTGAAATAGGCAGATAAAGCCCCTGATTTTAACCCTGATCCAGCAGTGCTTTTCCATATAATACTGACAGATGACCATGGCTTGAATTACTCTGTCCAAAGTAAGGCAACATGATCTCTGTGAGTCTAAAATCCAAATTACCCTTTCACTGGGCAATATCAACTTTTGTCATAAAAATCCCAGCTGAACTGTGATCAAACAACACTGCCGTTAGGACAGAGGGAGTGCACTGTTGTGGTGACTGGACACCAGTGATATTCCCCCTGTCCCCCGTGAGCTGCACACAGGATACAGATAGGATGTAAATTCAGATCCAAGCATAGGTATGCATTAGAAAGTATTAACAAAATAAATGATTATTCAGTATCACTAAAGGCAGCAGCATATGAGCCCTTTCATTTTGCTTTTTGTAGGAGTTATTTTTTAGGTTGTTTGAGCTATTTCTGAGGGGGTTTTGTTGTTTGTTTTTTGGGTTTTATTTTTTCATTCCTTAGAATGAAGAATTTTACTTTAAGAGCTGGAAGCACAATTTCACTGCTGATATTCTTAGACAACATTAGATGTAGCAGATAAAGCTTGGTACAAATCTGCCACCCTAATTTATAAGGCTGGTGGTCTATTTTTAAAAAGTCTGTTGAATAACTTCAGAGTTCACTGTCATGGGAAAAAAACTTCATTACTGGACATGAATCTATTACATTAGATCACCAGAGCATGACATACTGGGAGAAGGGCCTTTATCTAAAATTTGCAATTAAACTCTGTGTTCTGAGTGGCTGCTGACCTCCACTGTTGAAAAATATTCATGGATGAACAGATTTCAAAGCCAGGAGGGTCTCTTTCTGTAATCTAGCTCAAGTGATTCAGTAACATGGGGCTAGGAGCATCATCTAGTAAATATCCTGACCACAGCTCTTGCAAGAATGTCAGAATCTCTTTCTGAAAATATCTAGAAGTTCTTATATCAAGGTAGTGAATTCATGTGGGATTTTTTTCAAATAAATTATTCTATTACTTCATTACTGTATTTAAAATACATGCCTTTGCAGCTTATTGGTTGTTCTGAACCTCATTGCTGCAGGGATTGTCAAAAATCTCCCACATGAATAATTAACAAATTTCTCTCTGTGAACCATTTATATAAACCATACATTCATTTAGAGGGATAGAACAGAAAGATTTACTTAAAGATGATCTCTGCAGACTGTGCTATATTTCCCAGTTTGCACACAGAACAACTACACTATCTAACTAAGCCATTTAGTCTGGATATTTAATCAATAAAGGTAAAGGCCATGATATTAAATTTCCATTTTATTTATTTATCTATTTATTTCATTTCTGAGAGTCCATTTCATTTCTTGGTCTTATATTAGAAACTGTGTTTGTGTGTGCTTGTTTGCACACATAATGAACAAATAAAGAGGAAAAGAAATGTTTATGTATATGTCAATAGATAGATGGATAACATGCATAATTGCTTTGAGCAGAGGGTAGGATCAGATGAACCCCAGTGGTTCTTTCCACCCTGAATTATTCTATTGTTCTATGATTCAATTCACTGATCATTAACAGAATTTAAGAGTCTACCGTTTGACCATGAATGGAGATTTACTGCAGCTCTATCAGGTATTTCAGTATTCCTTCCTTTCAGCCATTCCTATATCTGTAAGTCATAGAATCAGAGAATGCTAGACTGTTTTGGGTTGGAAGGAACCTTAATGATCATGTAGTTTCAACTCCCCTGCCACGGGCAGGGATGTCATTCAGAAGATCCCATTGCTACAAGCACCATCCAGCCTGGCCTTTAACACTTTCAGGGCTGGGAAATTCTCAACCTTTTTGTGAAACCTGGTTCATTGATTCATCACCCTCTAAGTAAAGGATTTCATCTTAGAGCCAATCTCAGCCTGCCCTTTCCAGTATAAAACCACTACCCCTTGTCCTGTCACCATCTTCCTGTATAAAATGTTCTTGTCCATCCTTTTTATAAGCTGTCTTCAGCCCTGAAAGGGGCTCTAAATTCTATCCCAAGCCCTCTATTCTCCAGGCTGAACACACCCAGCTCTCTGAGCCTGTCTTCATAAGGAGAGGTGCTCCAACCCTTGGAGCATCTTCGTGGCCTCTTCTGGACCCGCTATAAGAGATCCATTTATTTCTTATGTTGAGGACCATGGAGCTGGACACATCATCTCAGGTGAAGTTTCACCTGATCAGGGCAGAATCCCCGCTGCCATATGCTGGGGGATTGCGGTGGTCGCGGTGTCTCAGGAGTCTCGTCCTGCTTTGCCTGGCTAGCCCTGACACCGGCCACAGAGAAGGCACAGCTCAGTAGACGGATCTACCTCGCTGATCCTGTGAGCTGATCCTTTTTACCGCAAGCGTGTTCCACGACTGAGGAATGAAGGGAGGACGCTGTCAAGGTTTCTGCCACTAGAGTTTATTGGCGCCCCACAAGGGACCACCCCAACTCCAAGGAGACTGCCTCGGCAGAGCACGGACTGCGCCAGTACAACAGCTTAAATACAGGGGAGGAGAAAAGGCAGGAATCGAGCAAGCGACCAGTCAGGTAAATTTAGGGAGTGGCTCTGCATATGAAAGACGGACTGGGGAACCAATCAAGAAGGGGAAGGAGGGAACAGCCAGGATCCTGCCCAATCACTTGGCGACCTCACTAGAACTTTCTAGTCCCAGGGTGGGGCCTCAAAGTGAGAGTCAGAACCCGGGGGTCACATGACATAAGACTGACAGTTAACCGAGACAAAGAGCAAACCATATAGGGAAAGAACATGGGGGATAAAAGGAAGAAACCATTAACAGACACATAACAATATAAGAATAAACCTTAAATACATGCATTAACCGATAAAACTAAAAAAACACCACTACAGGGGATCAGCCCAGCACACAGGGGATTTCAGGGCCAGGACACATCCAGCTGTCCTCCCTTACAGCTCCAAGTCCCTCTTGGCAGAGCTGTTCTCCATGACTTCTCTCAGTCTTGATATCCAGGATTGCCTCAACCCAGTTGCCAGTACCCTAGCTCGACTTTTTGAGCGTCATGACATTCTTGTGAACCCATATTTCAAGGTTGCCCTGGTTCATCTGGATGGCATTCCATCCTTCTGTTATCTAGCTGCACATCATTCAACAGAGGAAGACAGTGAAAAGCAAAACTGAACTAAGTTCTGCAATGCATGTTGTCTTATTTTCTCAAAGCCTTTTTGACAACAGTCACATCTAACCATTTAAAATGCTTCTTTGGAAGTCACAACATAAAAGTGTGATTGAGATTTGCTGCCTATTGTTAGGGCATGATGTTGGCAGTTCATTTAGATAAAGAATCATAGAAAGAGGAGTAGATTCTTTAATTTTTTTTTTTTTACTTCATGAGTAATGTTGATCTTTCTGAAAAAAAATCTAAATTAATTTTCTATAGATGTACAGCTTTTTCTTTCCAAATTATGTTGCCAGAAGTAGAAGAAAACAAGTATTTCATATCCATCAGTTGATCCTATGCGAAGTTAATATTTTTTCAGGTTCTAAGTGTTTGAATGGATATGGCATCACACATTACCAGTAGCATTACAGCTAGTGTTTGCTGTATGATTTTTGTTTCCTCAGTACAAAAACCAAAATCAATTGCCCTTGGCTCTACAAAAAAATCTGATCCTTTGAAGGCAGAAAAGGTGTTGTGTCCTACTTCTGAAAGACTGGGATGTTGCGGTGTCAGAAACTGCTTCATGAGATTGTTTTCCTTATAAGATTAATGACAAAGAGTAAAATATTACTTCAAACAGGAAAAATGCATCTTTCTACTAACAGTAAAAATTGATATGGGAGTGAAAACAAGGAATTGCTAATAAGATTCTCCAGTTCTCCGGGAAGAGGCTCAGTAGAAAGATATTCTACACAGCACTCATGTGGATATTTTATATTGTTTGTCCATGGTTTGTTCTTCAGCCACCGTGGTCTAACACTAATTTTCTGATTTACCATATCTGGAAGGCATGCAAAATATAGTTACAATACTGAAATAAATAAAATTTCAGATGATTAATATCAGGGGTTTTTTAAAAACAGCTCCACAAATAAAATGAACAGGAAAAATAGAAAAAAATTTCATGGGTCATTTATTTTAGGAAATTATTGAATGAATTAGAATTAAGTAAAGACTGTGAGATTTACTCTGGTATAATAGCATGAAATTAAGACCAAGTTTTACCTGTGCTGTTACTAATAGACAATATATTCAATTACATACTAAATCTGATTCACTTGTCTGTGCAATTAAAATGCAAATGTTCAGGTCATAATATTAGAAGCCTCCCATTTTGGATGTGGCATTATACCATTTTCTTACTGCTGTTGGTAATAATAATTCATATGTGAAGGTAACATAACTTTAACTACAATATGTGCCATCCTGAAACAGGGTTTCTTGTGTCCTATGTGCAAGTCTAAACTGCTGCAATGAAGGACACTTTTTTTTTTTTTTGGTGGAAGTCTTTGGTTTCTCCAAGCACCACAATTTAAACTATGCCAGTGCCCTCTTTGTCAAGTCCTGTGGACAAATGATTCCAAATAATATGCTTTCTTTGATCTGCTTTTTGTTTATTTACCTTAATCTTGAAAATTGGATTTTCAAGATGTTCTTTGCTTCATAAAGTGTGAACATTAAACACTAAGTGGGACTGTAAACTTGCTGACAGGCTGAGACAAACTGATCACAAAGCAAAATAAAATGTATTTCGTAGAAATAAAAAGCAAAAAACCTCTATGTCTGATACATTTTAATTATTGAAAGTATTCATGATCAATAGTATTCAAAGAATATTTGATTACTGACTAGAAAATGCCATTATATGACATTGTAAGAACAATGTCAGGAAACTCAGAGGTCTGGCCAGTTTCCACAACTACTGTCCATCCATGCTGGTTTCAGCCCCCAGGTCAGATGGAATCTATTCAGCAGAATAGTGAACATAATTTGCATAAAAGGCAGCCTGGGATATATGTCCTCTGTTGTCACAGACAGTTTGATAAAGGTAGGTTTTATTACTTCGAAATTGTTACAATAAGGACAATCTTTTATGCTGGCTTGTCTACAGAGCTTAGGAATTCCCAGTGTTATCCTTATGGGAGGCTAGAGGTATGTTTTATTGTTACTAAAGAACATATAGAAGACTTGAAACTGCCAGTTTATTGTGGCCCAAGAACCCTAAAATTGGGAAATAAAGAAAGCTTGTTTTTTGTAACTGACAACTTTGAGTTTATTGCCCTCTGAAAGTGAGGGGCTGAGTGTATATCAGTTTGTCTCCTGCCCTTGAAGAAAGGTTTTTATTAGGTTTTGGTTTTTGATTTGGTTTATTTTTGTTTGTTTGTTGTGGTTTTTTGTTTTTTTTTTCTTTTGCTCTTGCTGTTGTTGGCTNTTTTTTTTCTTTTTGCCTTTTTTTTTAATCTAGATCTACTTATGGGCTATCACAACTGCTACTTACAACCTCTTGGGAGAGACAATAAAAGGGTACAGTTATGTTTTATTACTGTTGCGTGATGTAGGAGGCATTCTGGTTTCACCCAAGTACTTGAGATTTTCAGACTTTAGAAATGAAACTACTCTTTGTCAATCCACTGCGTTAGAGAGAAGAAATGTGGTAAATGCAGACAACCAGGCCGAATAATTGATGATCCCTAGACTGCAGAAACTGGGGTGAGAGAAGCTATTGACTTATGTTTAAAAAAGGAAAGAAGATGAGACATGTTGGCATGGTCAACAGGTTGGTTCTGACCATGTTCGGGTTCAGGCCATACACCACACAGGAGCAGGCAGTCTTGCATAGCTTGAACTGGCAATATTTTGGCAGTGTCTCTTCAGAAATGTTTTCTCTCAAGTCCAGTGTCTCTTACAGCTGGTCAGAGGAAACTGGCCACTTTTTGCTGCTAGCCACTGACACACCAGGGATTGTTAGCAAGCATTCAGAAGGAATGCTCTGGATGAGCCTTCTCTTCCTTTTGGAGTCTGACCCATGTGCCACCCTTAAAATTTAGAAGCTCTTGAAATACTGATGTTTCATCTGGTGCTACTTCCCCTAACCACATTATCACATTAATCTACACTGGTCAAGGACCAGCATCCCAAGTCTTTACAAAGGAAAGGCAGAGATACTCAGTAGCCCCCTTTTGGCTCAGATTTCTTCACTTGAAGAAAAAATGATTCTCAAGAGTATGGATTAAGCAAAAAAGCCATTTCCAAATTGGACAATGAAACTGCATCTGTACAAATAATTGCATGTATCCCAGATCAGTCTCTGGTTATGATTCCCATTGACGTGGGAGGACCTGCACCTATATCAGTGATTTTTTCCCAAGGTTAACCACGTGATGGCAGTCCGCCTGTTGTGTGTGGCTCTGATCTTCTGTGGGTGCTCTTCTGTGCCCAAAAATAGTTTGGGAATATGTCTGTTGGCAGAGATTAAAAATGTGTTAGAGACTGTCCTAAAAATTTAGTGTAGAGACAAGTGAATTGCCTGGAAACATTCTTTGACATGTTCAATTTATTACTCTAGACAACAGTCTCAGAAGCAGAAGTCCAGGGTGTGTCAAAGCAGACGCCCTAATGCAACAAAGCTGCACATACCTTCATGAAGCTTCAGATCTCCTTGGTGCCTCCAATATGACAAGAACTTGCCATCTGCTGCACAGAAAGAAGGCTGGTTCAACAATATATTATTGGTTTGTGTTGCTGCATTTTTTTAAATGCATCTAAATGTGACTCTTAAGAGACACAATCTCTCTTCTGTACGCATTCCAACCCCACAGCGCAAAAATGTCTTTGTACCATGATAGGGGAAATCAGCTCTGTAATTGAATCAAGAGTATTATTAAATAAGGAAGGGTTCCTAGACTCAAATAACCATAGAAATGCACCCAGATTTAGTCTTTTTGGGGAGGAAGCTCTGAAGTTTTCCAATATGTTTGCTGTGTAGAAAATTGAGTAGCCAAGACAGAAGAGCTTTTTTTCAATGTAAAACCCACCCATTTTGTAGGTTGTTCTTCTGCCTGTTGTTTGCTCTGGTTCCAGATTCCTGCTGATGGCAAAAGACAAAGTGCATTTTGTGCAACCCACCAACATAATTACAGTCAGCTGGGTGTCAAACCCATCATTTACCATCTAAGTCCTAAAATGGGAACTCCATTATTTTCTTTCCATCCTATAAGGCCTCTGGTGAGATGCATAGGAGGATCATGTGGTGGATTTGAATGTTTATTTTTTATTTGATAGATGGATTTGTTTCCCAAGACAATGAATTTGCATGTCTGTGTGGGACAGGGGAAGGAGGAAGGAAAAGGTGGAGAGGGACAGAAAGGAAGAGAGGTAGTGAAAGGGAGAACATATATAAAAACAAATCTCTTTTTGAGGGACAAAAGAAGATTATATAATCCTAGAATGGTTTAGGTTGAAAGGGCCTTTGAAGGTTATGAATTTCCTGCCCCCTGCCATGGTCATTGAGACCTTCCACTAGAACAGATTATAGCTGCATCCAACCTGGCCTTAACATGTCCGGGGATGGGTCACCCACAGTGACCCATGCACAGTTTTTCTGGGCAACATGTTGCAGAAATACCTGACTATCATATAAAGACAGGGCCTTGATTTAAATATAGTTTTTATCTTTGACAAGGAATGATGATATTATTTTTTTTTCTCAATCAGCATGAATTACAGTTTCTTTGTAAATGTTACTGAAGAAGCATGGCACTAGTCTGTCTTTCATTTATACTGCTTTTATTAGGAGACTATTCAATATTCTGAAAAGAAAACAAGCTGTAGAGCTATAAGAAAATAATAAGCCATAATAGCAGCAAGGTAGGCGAATGTAATTTTCAGTTTATGATCATAAATGCCTCAAAGCCCTTAACAAATATCTAGTAATTTAGCTTCAAAACAGACCTGAGAAATAGTTAAGTATTTTTATCACAGGAAATTGCAAGAAGAGAGAAGCTAAATCAGAACCTAAAACTGTAGCTGATCCAGGAATATAACCTCTGAAGTCATCTCTGTTCTTCTTTGGGAGGTTAATACCGAATTGACACTAAGCTGAGTATCTTTTGCCCCTGACAACAGAAAGAGGAAATTCTATCTGCTTTATTTAGATGTCACATCATCAGCTCTATGAGTTTCTGGCCTTAAGAGGGCTATCGACTCCACTAACACAACTACCAAAGCTCCATACATAAATTTAACTGAGCACAGCATTAACCTCTGAAGACTTGTCCAGCTTATCTGCCTCTTTCTTTCTGTCAAATTGCTCAGGGCAGTGACTCTTCATCTAAGGAGAAAAGTAAAGCTTCAAAGGCTGACCTTAACTTCCTGCCATCTTGCAAGTTTGGAAACTCATGTTTTTGAAACATCTGCAAAAACTTGCCATTTTGTCCAGCAGCAAACGACAATGCTTGGTGTTGGAAAACACAATCACTATAATGCAGAATCTGTCAAGCACAGTGACACTTGAAGCTCAGTTCAGTTGCCCCACAAGGATATCTGGTGCCATTTGGGATGATGACTTTCATCCTGCCTGGCCTCCAGCTGATGCTTCAGGGGAGAGCAGGGTTTCTGCAGATCCTGTGTCATGTTTTGTAGCTGTCTGCAGCAGATATTCACATGTGATTGGGGGGGGATGTGATAAGATGCTTTAATATAACTTACTTAAATGAGCTCTTATGGTCACTTTTATTTTATACAGTGCGATGGTGCAGTGCCTCTCTTCGGGGCTTTCACCCACGCTTCCTGGCCAGCTCTGGCACTGACATTGCGAAAAAGGTACGGTCCTGTATTCTGGAATACAGTTCTGATCCAGAAACTTCTTTGTCAGCAGAAGTGTGAACAATGCCAGAAATAAAGGGATGGAACTCCAGTGGGGAACTTCAACTGGGTTTTATTAAATTCACTCAACTTTCTTCCACCTAGGAGTCAGCCCACCAAAGCCCCCTGAACTCCCAGGTTTTCACCTTAAATATGGGTGTGTGGGTGTAGGGAGGATACACCATGGAGCCAATCCAGAATGGGAAGGGAGTGACCCCGAACCTAAATGACAACCCATAGAACAAATCAAGGAGCAAAGGGGGAAGGGCAACCCACACCCTGCCAATCACTCGGAGTCCTCACCAGAATTTTCTAGACATCTGGGTAAGGCCCCAAAGTGACAGACAGGACCAGGTGTCACATAAATGATGATTGATTAATAACAATAACTGGGATAAACAATAATGGGGTAAAACTTGGGGTACATGAGAAAAAACACTGTGAAACAGTATAAAACAAACAGATACATATAGAAAACTGGTAAAACCCCAAAATACACCACTACAATACAGCTTAACTAAAAGTTCATGTTGGAAACCAGACTTTATCCTGGTCACTCAGGCTCAGTTAAAAATTATAAACACCTTCAGATAATGGTTTTCCTAAACAGGAGTTTAGGATAGGTGAGAATGATCACTCTCTGAAGTACCTGCATTATAGTCATATCACCTATATCAGGATTTTAAGGTAACAGCTAAATTTTAGTTGTCTGTCCTTTAGTTTTCTCCAGTGAGGTTGTTTCTGCACAGAGCTTTGAGTTTTTCGAAACATTTCAGTTTATATAGAACTTTCCTGATCCACCTAGTTCTTCACAGTATTACTTTAGCATGATCACAATGTCAAAATATTTTATTGCTGTGAACTTCGCTTTTTTAATTTTTACCAGAGCAATTGTAGTAACATCATACCCCATTTAGTTGCAGCTTTGTTCGCATAGTGCTGCCAAGTTGCCATCTCCTGATACTTCTTTTTTTTTTCTCCATGGTGATATTACATTTTCTGTAACAACTCACAGAATTGTAGAACCATTTAGGTTGGAAAAGACCTCTAAGATAATTGAATCTAACCATTAACATAACACAGCCATGTCCACCACTATACCACATTTTTTTCAAGCACCACATCCACATTTTTTTTAACACTTCCAGGGATGGCATTTCCACCGCTTCTCTGGGTAACCTTTTCGAAATGGTTGACGACCCTCTCAGTAGAAAATTTTTCCTTAATATCCAATTGAAACCTCCCTTGGTGCAACTTGAGGCCATTTCCCTCCTCCTGTGCCTGTTCCCTGGGAGCAGAGCCTGACCCCCCTGCCTGCCCTCTCCTGTCAGGGAGTTATGTAGAGCCATAAAATCCCCCCCTGAGTCTGTTTTTCTCCAGGCTGAGACATCTCAGCTCCTTCAGCTGCTCCTTATCAGACTTGTGTAAAACTACTGTTAGGCACTGAGAGCTAATATACTTGTGCCACGAGTTTGTTGACCAGGTTGTGATTCCCAAGCCATATTGGCACTGTCAGTGGAAGATTAGTTATTTATATATATCCCAGAGAATGTCCAGTAGTGGAGAGAGGATGATGGAATATGAAGCTTGAGAAACCTCAGTTACTACCTCAGCCCCAGGACTGCTTCTCATGAAGTGCCTTGGAGGACATGGCATGAATAGATGTCACAGAAGCAGACAGCTGAGCTGGGAATGGGGCAATGGAATCTGCTAAACTTAGAAGAATTGGTAGTGGTGAGTCATTTTGAGCTGCCTGTGGCAAAATGCTTTTGTTGGAATGCTGCTGAGGCCTCTGACAGTGAGCTGGGAATAACCACTGCTCTCTGACTACATGTGAGAGAGGAGAGAGCAAACAACATAGAGATCCTTCTATAAACCCTGATAAGAAGGAGGTGTAGGTCTTTCTGTGTGTCTTTCTTCCTCACCGTTGCACACAGGTCTGGAAATTTTCTCTCATCCTGAGAGAAGGGATCACCTCTCAAAGGGATGGTTTTGTGGTTTGCTTTCCACTGAAATGAATATTCTGTTTTTCAGGGCATGTCGACCATTTTGTAGGAGCTCAGGAGAGGGAGCAGAGCAGTAAATGAGGGGTGGCAGATCTCACTTCCAAACCTAGATCAACAGAAACACTACAAAGTCTTTACAGTAGTCCTACCTCATTCCAAATTTTTTCTGTGTTGTAATTAGGAAAATTAAGGAAACATAGCAGAAAGGACTAATGAAAGTCACTTAACAAGGCAGTTTTGAAAACAGAAGGAAAACCTACATTCCAACCTTGGTCTAAAATTGAGGAAACACTTCTCAGACGAGATTAAATCATCCACTGAATTTCCTTCATTTCACAATTTTAAAGGTCTTCAGTAAATGAACGTTTTAAAAAAAGCCTGTATATTGATCATCTATATTGCACACTAATTCGGCATGGGAAAAAAGAAAAGCTATTTTGTTCTAGAGGTAGGAGGTAACAAGAGTGCAGAAGTAGGCAAGATGATTTGGACAATTTTCCTTAACTTCAACCAATTCTTCAAGTTGTTTCAAGTGCAGACAGGGAATTTGGCCCCTCCATTTACTAAGTAAGTTGCTGCTCCTGTCACACTTTCCTTGTCATTATTCAAGTGCAACTAAGTATTTTTGACTTAAAAAAGGCTTGGCTTTTTAAGGATCCTAAAAATATGTTCTAGGTGTCAATTTGACTTTATATAGACTTACAGTTTATGTCAATATTACATAGGTTCTTCTCACAATTTTTGCCTAGGAGAGAGGATGAATTGACAAGGACCAAAATCTTAGTTCTGGGAAAGTAGGAAGGGAAGTATCTTTTCTTCATCACAGACAAAAAGAGAAAACTGGTATGTAGGGTAGTTTAATTGCCCAAAGATGCTTGGTTTAAAACAAAACAAACAAACAAAACAAAAGAAAAAACCCAACAAAACAAAACAAAAACAAACAAACAAACAAAATCACAATCCAAACCCAAGCAATACTCCATCCAAAACAAAACAAAGGAAATCTTAAAAAAAAAAAATCTTAGGAGGTATAGGACAGGCAGGGGGATTTATTATGATATCTCTGTTATTATGTGGTTTCCATAACAGGAAAAACCCTTCCTCTCCCATCCTAACACAACTGATTTTTTGGTGGCTAATTTAAAGGGTTTGCATTAAACACTAGGCATTGATTTCTTCAGCACCTTATTTCTGTTTTGGTTGTCAGAATATTTGTACCAAACAGTTCTTCCCTATCAGAAGAACTTGTGGTAATGACTCTCAGCTACCTTGGCATGTAACCGAAAAAAAAAGATTCTTCATGGAAAACTTACTTATTGATTGGGAATCGGGTGAAACATGTGAAAGACTTTTCTTTTGGAAGCAAATGGAAAAAAAACAGTAAGATTCGCAATAATTTCATCATCTCCCTGATGCAGAAACGTAATACACTATTAACAGATTCCGATAAGTTTATGTATGTGGTTAAAACGTAGGCACATATCAAGGCATTCAGACTAGATTCCAGAATTTTTTTCACTCAAAATCCATGCAGCCTCCTCCTGGCCCTCATTACCCTTTCCCACTTAAATCACATCATTAGCTGGACCTCAAGACAGGTTTGCCCACACCCTGGTCAGAACTTGGTCCTGGAAAACTGCAACACTAGCGACTTCATCAAAGCTGGAGGCCCCCTACAGCCAGAGGTCCAGTGATGTATTAGATGCAACCTTTGTGTACCATTTTGTCAATTAATTCATCATTGATTTAGGATAAAAATTGCATCTCATTTGCCAAAGGACACTGAGCATGAATTAGTTGGCTGTTGTCAAGTGTTATACATTGCCAGCAAACAGTCAACATTCTCTGCCATATTTATATCTTCAAAGATGTGCTAGCATGTGTAAGTGTATGCGTGGTTGCAGAGTACACATATGGATGCAGAAACACCAGAAAAATAAAAATATGAAGCTAAACTTGTTTAGAGGAAATGTTTTATCCTGCAATCAGCCTATATGAAATCCAACTGCACAGTCCCAAGCAGGAAAATATATTAAGATTCTAAATATCCACCAATATATTTCCTTGTTGGAATAAGATAGTTGTGCAAATATCTACTGTAGGCATTTAGATTTTTTTTTTTTTCCTCTCAGTCATGATAGCATCTGACACTCCAGGGCAAAAACTAGATTAGTGTCCAGACGGTATATCTTGAGACCTGGTGGCTGTAATTTTGCTTCACAGTGCCTGTATTTTATCACTTTGAACATGTCTAAATTAAAAGAATATGCATATGAATGATCACTGAGTTTGAGTAACTCCCAGCTCAGGTCATTTGCTTCTGAAAGAACATGTCAGCATGCATTTTAGTGCTGGAGGAAATGTGCAGTCCATCGAGGTGATGTCAGCCAGTTCCAGGTTCCTTCAGGATGAGATATTATTTAAATTACTCTTTCTGAGCCAGATGATATCTATACCAATTAGGAAGATAAAATGTTGCAGCATACAATTTTAATGCAATCTTGCATTGAGCGGCTTACTCTGAGTTTGTATTTTCACACAAGACCCTGAGTTTGGGGTTAGTTTAGAGTTGTGAATTACATTTTTTAATACTCAGTATCATTTCCTGTATAGTCTTAAAATTTGACTCATAAATCAGAATTTTACAATAGAGATTTGAAAAAACTCTACCTTAGTAGCATGGTCTATTATTTGGTTGCTCAGAGTTGTGTGGTCAAGTTAAAGCCTCTTTATTTTTCCACTTTTTTTTTCCCCTTAATGATTCTCCTTCTTATTCCACCTCAAGTTTATGATAGCTGAATTTTGTTGTTTCAGCTCATGCTCTGAAGGGTGCAGAGTGAAGGGAGAGTTTCAGTTCTCTTCCTTAAAAAAAAAAAAAAAAATAGCTTGGAGATAAGCAACAAAATATAGAGGAACAAAAGGGATGGTGGCCAGAGGGAGCATTAGGAATATTCAGGGAGTGGGTAGTCCAGTGTCCCAGGCTTTGAGAGCTCTAAATGCTGAGCAGGATAATCAGGTGGTGCTGTGATGGCAGCCTCCCACCCAGAAGTGATGCGAATCACGGCTATTATTGAGTGAGATTCTTTGAGATCATATGATGGAAAGCCCTGCAGGAAGGTGAGATGCTGTTCCTTATTGCCACTGCCTTCTCTCTCAGCTATTCAATGTGCTCAGCTAATGGCTGCACTAGTCATTATCTTTCCTATATTTCACGATTATACTATATTACACCAGTCACAGTCCTCCCTCTATTTCACTATTAAATGGGACTTACTTTTCATTTGAATGTTATTGAAGAAGTTAGTGGGTCTAATTGAAGGTTTCTGACTCATTTATGGTAGTTTTAAAAGCTTAATCTTCAATTTTGAGAGCCTAGATGACCCTGATTACATGAACCATGAGCTACAATATGACTTTCTATATTTTCTGTGTCATTAAATGCTCTGATTCATTTCATGGCAGTGTGGCATATATCTTTGCACCTCTGTGTATATTACATATATATTCAGCAACATGAACAAATAAATGTTGAAGCAATGTGTTAAACTATATTTTATCATGTACTGCTGCTGTATTAGTCCGACTGTGGAAACTGTGCCATACAAGCCCTTCTAACACAGATAGCTGAACTAAAATTTCAGTTCCTTAAAAATGCATGTAAGAAATGTCAAATATGGCTTTGTCCTAGGAGTCATATGAAGTCATCAGGTGGTAAAGAAAAGAAAACAAGTAATAAACTGTATGTAATGATTAAAATAATGTTTAGATGTATACATAAGTTAAGACAAGCATCCAGAATTTTGATACTTTAAGAGATTGGTCTTGATAACAATCTAAAATAAAGAAGGCTTATTCATCTTAAAAAATCCAATGAGGCAAAAAAAGTGTACTTAGATGATGAAAACTAGTAAATTCTGAGTGGCATGAAATGAGTAAATCTTTTGGGTTCTTCAAAGAAAAGATTCATAAGGGCTCTAATCTATATGATTGTAGTGAATATGAATCAAGAGAGGTCATTAGGGCTAAAAAAAGTCATACTACATTTGATTTATCTTTGGATATTTCTGGTTATCAATTCATTTTTAAGAAGGTCTAATGATATTACTGTGAGAAATTTTTGCCAACTGCTTTTGATTTTCCTATTTATAGTGTCCTCTTCTGGACAAGGTTCTGAAGGCTTTGGGATATTTTTATTTAAATAACAATCACAGTTCTGGAACCTACATAAAGATGATAAGAAAATAGTCTGTTTTGGGGGCATACCAAAGAATATGGGCAGAATCCTAAATAAAATACACCTCTTCACAACTAGAACTGGGTGAAGAAACTTTAAATGAGCACCAGTCCTTATCTGTGACCCTGGAGCGGTGATCTCCTTGGCAGTCAGTCTAAAGGATGTGTCCAAATGTCTATACAGGAGCAATCTGTAATGGAACAACACAGATTTTTCTCTTAGTAGTATTTCCTGCTTATAGGAATTATACCTTTCTAACCTTAGTAAAATTACAGCACTTCTCCTTTAAGACTACCAGCTAAATCTGGATCAATAAGTAGCTAAGACCACAAACATATTAATAAATGGTTAGATGCATCCACCACTATTCCCAGGCCATTCCACTCTGAAATATGAATATCCATAGAATTAAAGCATTGCCCTCTGAAAAAGAGTAACTGCAATCCAATTCCCTATTGTGCGTGGTCCCTTGTGTATGCTAACTTCTGCACTGTGCCCTGAAATAATTTGGGAAAATGTCAGTTGTGTCAGGCAAATAAGGTACCCCAGACTGTCCCAACAATTCCAAGTGGGAGTTAAAGAGCAGCAGAATTTCCTGGTGTGTTTAAACTGAAAGGTATAAATGTGTCCTCTCTGACTTCCACTTGCTTAATTTGTATCCATTATCTTACAGGAAATAATTTTTCTGGGGGATATTCATGTGATAAAACTAGAATTCTGTTAAATGGTTAAACAAACTTTGCAATACCCTTGACCTCTCAGCTCAGACCATGCTGTGGTTCTTTGGAGACGACTAGCAGCCTTATCAAACTTTGTGCCAGAAGTCCTGTTTCTGTACCAGCACTTTTTTCTTTGGTTAGGGTCACTGGCAAAGAGGATTCCACCTCCATGTTTTCCATTTGAATGTCTACAGTCACCTTATATCCATCATGACACATTTCAAGGGAGAAGTTAGAAATCTCTCAGCTTTCAAGGACTGACTGACAGGGTAATGAATAAAAACACCTCAGGTTTATCAAGCCAAAAGCAATGCCAGACGAACTGCAGAAGCTACAATATTTTTTCATATTTTATTGACTGTCATGTCAGTCAGGGAAGAGATCTAAAACTTAGTGTAACACTTACTAAGCTATCTTGAGATTCAATCTCTTTTCTTGATAGAGAGATAATAGAAGGGGGTGGAGGTGTCTGTGTTTATTTCCTTATTTGTTTGTATGGCATTGATCTTTTGATGGGATCCTTGCAGACAGTAATGGGGTCACTAAGAATCCTTGCTCCAGAAGGCAGCATCTTGCCCAAGGTGTGAAAGGCTGACATGCTTCAAGAGGCTCTGGGACTGGGTCAAGGCTGATGTTTATCAAAACACTAGTGATTTTGGGAAAACCCTCCTAATTCAGTTCTTCTAGCTTTGCAACATCTTCAATGGCATTTGTTTCAATGTTACTGAACACTCACCTTTTCAAAGTCAGATCCCCTTCTACAACTGAGCTCTGATGCTTGAAACCACTGCCAATTTTTGGAAATAGCTGAAGATATTAATGTATTATTTAGTACTATATGTGGTTTTTGAATAGCTCTAACACTATGTCAATGAAAAGAAGTCAGGACAGAACTCAAATTAGTGTCTCTTTCTTATGATTTTTTTCTTGTTGTTCATACTCTGAGAAGTTTTCAGCAATGGATATTTTTTTGGAAGAAATAGAGCTTAGTATAACAGAGAAAGTATCATGGACATTTTTATTTTATCAAGGGTGGTTTGTGTGCCATCATCATCATGGTTTGTCTGTAAAGCAGAAAAGACTGCTCTACTACCACCATTCTCTGCATGGTATCTCCATGACATTTATTTCCTTGCAAGCTGGCACAGGAAGAAAGAGGGAACTGAGATCAATTTTTTTGACCCACACAGATAAGAAGTGAAGGAGCTCAGGGGTCAGGGAAATTACATAAAGTAAAATCATGTTGTNATATATATATACACACATAAAAATATACACAAAGAGATATTTTCAATAATACTTGCTATTTTCCTAGCAAAGCATCACTCCATTTAAATAGTGGCTGTTACAGATACAAGTTTTCCACAGGCCAGTTTTTCACCCCTTTCCATCAGTGAAAGATTTCTCAGTCCAAAAGATTTCTCAGTCTTATTCATTATTCAATGAATAAGAATACTTTGTACAGGTTTCCAAGAGTACTTTCCATCATCCAATTTCCCTCTCCAACCAAAGGGAGAAAACAACACCTGTCTTAACAGAATAGTTTCTGTCTTTGCAACTACCATTTATTTTCAAGTCTTGCTAACCTTTGTGCTGACTCTAAGAAGCTTGGATAATTCTGAGAACATAATGAGGCTGTAATATCATAATTGAGGCTATAAACTCATAATTTTGAGACCATAATTGTTATAGTTGGACCTGAGGCATAAAAGTGGCTGAAGAATTTCATGAAGTGGCTTCTGAATCAAATTCATCTTTTCCACTGTAGAAATAGAACCCAGGGTGATGGTTTATGCTGCATGAAAACATACAGAATGTACTAATGTGAGAAATACCTAGAGCATCTTTTTTGTTCACCATCCTATCCTTGCAAATCCAAAATGATGTTTGCTGTTCCCATGAGCAGCGTGCCGTGGCATCCCCCACAGTCCTGCCACCCATCAATGGTGCTGGAAGGACTTCTGCCATCCTAGTTCTGTTTCTTTTCAGCTTGCATGCCCAAATTTTCCTTGCACAGAGATAAGGATGTACCCAGGGTATGTACTTGTTAATGCCTTTGTGTCCTACTGATAGATTTACCTGGTAACTTAATTGCCTCATTATAGATACTCAAGGTTGGAAAAAGCTGATGCTACGATTTTACTACTTTCATAATAAATATTACCCACCTAATTTTTTATTTCTTTTCCTCACAAACAGATTTTCTACTTGCAGGTTTTTGCCCTTGGGAAATAATAATAATAAAACTAAAAACTATGCTGTTTTTCATATTCTCTTGCTTTTCATTTCTGCAGGAGAATGGGAAGGAAATGGGAAGGAAAGAAGGGCTGCAGATGGTTCATATTTTCTTGCTTTATTCACCTACCTTTAACAATGTTATTTTCTCTTTTAAATTGCTTAGTACAGGACCACAATGTAACTAAAATAAAATAATTCTTATATCTTCCTCTGCACAAACCTTGCAGCTATGTGTAAAGAAATCTAGGTAGATATCTACCCTAAAAAAGAATAAACTGAAAAAACCTTCACACTATTTCTCCCAAGGCTAGTTTTAGCTTGGAATTTGAGAATTTCCTACAGGAAGAAAAGGTTGACAATATAAAAGAGGGATTTTTTTTTAGTGTTATTTAATAATGTATTCCAGTGTCATAATTTGAAGCACCTTTCTTCCCTTAGGCAGGAGATCTTCTGTGAAACATTACTCAAGAGAGGTTCCTTTTTTCTTCTAAAACTTAGAGTGGAATCAAAACTATTGATGAAGTCTAAAAACTTATAAAAGGCAGTATAGTAATTGCTGTGCTGCCTTTTTTCTTCCCTTCAGTACTTGGTAAAACTTTAGCTCTGTGAAGAAAACACTTTGACATGATCAATATCCTAATACATATCCTGCCTTATGAAACTGGTAAAAGACCTTGTCTGATTTCACCCATTGCAACTGAGTGCTTCTCCCTGCACCTCCACCCTTCACCCTAACTTCTTAATTCAGCTGTTTTCCTTTCAGTGCTGCTTGGAATGGATCATTTGGTGAGCAGTGACATCAGTTGAACTTCATCCCCTTTCTTTTACCATCTGGAAAATTGCTCATTTGTATAATACAACTCACAAAGAAACCATGTTATATTCAAATGCAGCCAGCATCATCAACTGAAATTTAAACCTATGGCTGGAAAAATTTTAAGAAAAAGATATTTATTTTTTTTAAAGTTATTAAAATAATATTTTCCCCTGTTAATTGTTAATTTTCAATAATATCTGAGCCACTGTGCACCATTGTGGTCTCAGCTGTTTCTGTCACAAGATGGGAAATACAAAAAACTCCCCAGGAAATGAATCTTCTTTGAATAACTGAGATGGAATTTTTAATGTCATGTCAAATAGATTCCTCAATCTTGACTGCAATAGTGCAATGTGTAAACTTTAATGAGCTTTCTGTAAGTGTTCTGTCACCTAAAACTTCTTGAGAATAAGAAAACCCAAAATTTATTAATTTGAAAAGCTGTGTGAATGCCTGAATTGGTAGTTTACTTATCTGATTATGTCAGTCCTGATGGCCATGTTTTCATATCTGATGTTAGCCCAAAAATATTTGCAGAGGACGGACCTAAACAATGTAATTGATCTCACAAAGAGATCTTCATCTACTTGTTTCAACCTTACTATTCCAACTTCCATATGGCTTACCCAGCTAAAATTTTTAAACTTTGCTTTCCAGTCCATGAGTTGATTCCCTTAAACTAACAATAAATAGTACAAGACTGAGATTCTACTGAAATTTGATTCAGGATCTTTAGTCAAAAGGTTTTTTTAACAGTAGTATATGACTGTGTGACAGAAAACCAGTCTAAATACAAATTCTCTTTTTCCATATACAGCTAACAGCAGTAACATAATTGTAACATTGGCTACTGATAACAATCTGTAGGGAAAGCGAAAAATTAAGGGATGAAACAGGAAAATTATGGTATGTTAGTATGCCTGTATATGAGCAGAGAGCTTATTTTATGTGGGAATAGCATGAGGAAAGCAAATGCACATCTGGAAGCTATGGTCCCTTTGTGCTTGACGATAAATGCTTCCAAAGTCTGGGATCAGTGAGAGCTTCCTTGCAAGAAAACTAACCAGAATTGTCAAGCATCATTCTATAAACGGATTTCAGATAAGAAAGTCTCTGGCAGGTCAAGACCTGACTAGCCTGGTCTCTGATGAGCAGGTGACCTGCCTGGTGGATGAGGGACAGGCTGTGGATGTGTCTGCCTGGACCCCAGCAAAGCCTTTGACACTGTCTACCATGGCATCTCCTGGAAAAGCTGCAGCCCAGGGCCTGGACAGGTCCAGTCCCCTCTGGAACTGTCTGATGGCCCACCCCAGAGTGGTGGGAATGGTGCTGCATCCATCTGGGAGCCAGTCACTGTGGTGTCCCCAGGGATCAGTGATGGGTCTAGCCCTGTTTAAAATCTTTATTGATGATCTGGATGAGGGGATCAAGTATACCCAGAGTAAATTCATGGAGGACACAGAGCTGGGTGGGAGTTTGGATCTGTTGGACTGCAGGAAGGCTCTGAGGAGGGACCTGGACAGGCTGGCCATGGCCTGAGGCCAGTGGTGTGAGGGGCACCAAGGAGAAGTGCCAGGTCCTGCCCTGGGTCTCACCAACCCCTGCAGCTCCAGACTGGGGTCCAGGGGATGGAAAGGGCCCTTTGGGAAGGGCCCTGGGGGGCTGGTGCCAGTGGCTGGACAGGAGCCCAGGAGTCCCCAGATGGGCAAGATGCTGATTGCCCCTGGGCTGTCCCAGCCATGGTGTGATCACAGGCCAAGGGCCGTGATTCTTCCCATGTACTCAGTACTGGTAAGGTCACGCCGTGAGTGCTGTGTCCAGTTCTGGGAATCTCAATTTAGGAAGGACATTGAGGGGCTGGAGCATGTCCAGAGAAGAGGAACAGGGCTGGGGAAGGGTCTGAAGCACAAATCCTACAAGGAAAAGCTGAGGGAGCTGGCGTGGCCTCGGCCTGGAGAAAAGGAGGCTCAGGGGGGACCTTCCTGCTCTCCACAACTCCCTAAGAGGAGGATGCAGCCAGGTGGGGGTTGGGCCCTGCTCCCAGGGAACAAGGGGAGGACAAGACGACATAGGCTTAAGCTGTGCCAGAGAAGGTTGAGGTAGACTATTAGGAAGAATTTCTTCACAGAATGGGTGATCAGGCTTTTGAATTGTCTGCTTGGGGAGGTGGCAGAGCCACTTTCTCTGGAGGCTTTTAAGGAAAGACTCGATGTGGCACTTGGTGCCATGATCTAGTTGACATAGTGGACTTTATCTCAGAGGTGTTTTCCAACCTAATTGATTCTGATAGAAATTATGCAAATGATATAAATATATATTGATATAAATGATCCAATATGGACAGAATGGTATAATGAGCATGGTCCATGAGCTTTCTCAATTTATAAACACCTTATTGAAACTTTGATTTGAATTTCTTCCTGATGGATACTAATGTACATCTTGCTGCTCATTCAGAAATACAAAATATGCCACAGTGCTAGGTTCTGAAAACTTACTTCATAGAGATTGATAATCTATTTAAATTTTCATAATTATGGAAGAAAATAATGTAATTAATTACAGGGATTTAGATCTAAAAAGCAATGCAGTTAAAGTTTCTCTTAAAAAGAGGCAATACTGTGATATGGACAAGCATAGCATCATGATTGTAGGGACTTAAACTTCTAGGAAAAGGAGATGAAACAGATGAGAACTTCTTCTATCTGCAAAGTTAATAAGAAGACTGGACCACTTTGAAGTCTGTTCTTGCAAAATGTCTTAAAAAAAAAAAGTGTGGTCTGTGGTCTTTATTCCCATCAGCAGTGATCTTGTCAAGAATATCAACTACCATATCCCAACTGAGGAATTTCATTCCTGAAAGAAGCTGTGATGTGGAAAAGGGAGATTTGGAGCTATAAGTTGGCCCTTTGGCTTTCACAGAAGAGTCAGAGCCTGTCACTGACTCAACAGCAGCAGCTGGAAATGATGGGGCATCAGGGACCTGGAAAAGGCCCACATAACTGTGGAGGTTTCTGTCAGCTTGGCAGATTTGGAAAAACAAAATGATGGAGGCTGCTGACAAAACCCATTAACCCATTAAGCCTGGCTTAATATTTTCCTTTCTTGTTTGTTTGTTTGTTTGTTTGTAGTTGGTTCCCTCCCCCTCTCTAGTAAATACAGAAAATTTGCATTTGCTGCTGATGCATTATTGAGTTTCAGCATCTTTATAAACTGCAAACAAGACATAATGGTCAACCAGCAATGCTTCATATGATGACACAGTCAATAATGCTAAGCAGTGGTTGAATAAAGTCTCTGCATTAATCTTGAAATAATTCATCAGAGAAGAACATCATTCTTATCCAAAAAAGAAAAAAAAAATCAAATTTACCTTAGGATCAAGAAAGATTGGTCTTTTATTCAAGGCTTACTGATAAAGCTTTTTGAATGTTCCCTTTGTGATTTATAAAACCTAACAGACAGATTTTACGCTGAGATTTTTAAAAAACCCCTCAAATGTTGCATAGACTAGGATAGACAGCAGTTTTATCCAGCAAGGACTTCTGTAGATTGTAAGCCCTTAAAAATGGAGAAAGAGACATATGGCTGTGGTCTGCTCAGAGGGCAAACCCTGGTCAGCATGGCGTGGCAGAGCATGGCATGGCACAATGTCTCAAGGGTTTCTGTACACAAAATGAGCTAGGACTAGATACAGTAAAATAACAATATCTCTTCATAGAAAGATAAAACCATTACTCCCAAAATACAAAAATTCAATGGCTGTGCTTTATTATAAACCCATGACACATCCAGGCAGACATGTATTTTCCTAAATTACTTAAATAAGGCTTCATGCACTTCCACAATGTGTCAGAGATTGGGCTTTTGCTTTGATTTTCGCTGAAATATGGCAAACTTTGTTTGCTATGCGGTTCTGCTTCCCATTGCAAATAATTGTCACTTTGGTAACTCTAGCAAGTGATTAAGGCTGAGACTGGGCTCTGTTTTACCTATTTTGCTCATATTTGCCAGCATAGTTGTCTCATTTTTGCACTAAATGTCACTGTTTTGCTTTGTTATCCAAAACAGCACTGTGACAGTTTTGATGCACTTGTTTCAGCCATTGCAGCTGGAATTATGGAAACAGGCAATGCATTAGCAAATAACTACCTATAACTACAAATAAAACCCTGCAATTTTCTTCCTCATAACAGAATCAGAAATTATAAGAAACCACTATTTACATTGCTTGCCATCAGAACTCTACAATCAGACAGAAGCTGGTAGATAATATTTAGCCTTTGCATTAAAAACCACAGTTTCTCATAAAATCAAACTCCAAGCTCAATATTGTCCTTCAGCAAATTTTGGGAAAGAAAACAAGCAAAGCAGAAAAAAACCCCATGAAAGTTATTTCCATTATAAAGATTCACAAGGTTTGCTTGGAAGAGAACATAATCAATTAATATCTTTAGGTTAAAAAATTTAGCTTATAATGCATAGGATCTGGACAGCAGGGTATCTTCTAGTCCATAGTGGGAAAGTGGGGCAAAAGAAGCAGCACAAATGGCCACAAAAGGACGATCTAAAGGTCAAAGGGAGAATCACTTTTAAAACTGAAACACAGCTATGGCACACTACTTTTTTGGGGGGAGGGGGCAAGGAAAGAGGGTTTTTTTTTCTCTTGTTAAGCTCAGTGAGAGAAATTTTAGGACTTTCAAGTGTCTGATGTATTCCAGACACACAACACCATCCAAGGTGCCATCATGAGGCCAACAGATGTGACACAGCACCTGCTGGTCTTTTGGCTTTTGAAGCAGCAGCTAGAGACTGGACAGAGCTCTCTAAAAATGGTACCTGAAGAGGAAGTGGCATTTTCTTTAAAAGGTAGTGGCCTTTTCTTCAAAGAGACATGGACTGTTTCTTCACAGGAATGACCCAGGACTGGGTTCAATGCCGACAGAAATGTGTAGTAAAAAAAGAGTAAATCAAACTTGGAAGCCTTTTTATTCCTTCCTCAGTGTTAAAGCCAGTAAAAGGCAGTTTCTTGTTCAAATGAATGGTTTGTATGCAACCAGAATATGATCCTGGGAGAGATCAGTGCAAGCCTTTGTACCTATATTCACAAATTCACAAACATTTTAAAGACAAATTTTTTTTTTCTGCTACATTTGTTTTTGACCTTCTGTCTTTTTCATGTGGCCNTTTTTTGGTTGGTTTGGCTTGCTTTGGTTTGTGGGGTTTTTGGTTTTGTGGGTTGTTTTTTTTTTTTCCTTTCTTACTCAATTACTTAATTTCTTAGAAAGTATTTTCTGGTTGTTTCTGAAGCAGAGTAGAGCACAGCTGGACCCATTTCATGTGAGTCCTATGTATTTTACTAGATATGGTTTATTCTTCCTCTCTTTTCCCTGACTTTGGCAGTGGCATCTAAGAACACAACTCACAAACCCGTAATACCCCTTTTTGCCTCTGTATCTCAAGATAATGTCACCAGCAAAAATCTGTCCTTAGTGCAGAAGGGAAAGAAGCAAAAGAGGCAATAAGCGAGTCTGTGGCGAACCTGCATTCATGTATCAGACTGTGCAGTGCACCAGTAAACACAGAATTTTAATTAATTTACTCTAGATCACTTTAACTTCACAGTAGGGTTTAATCATCAATGTTAACAGCTTTATGAGTCTGATTTTGCTTATTGCTCATATAGGAATAACCAGATGTTCTAAAAAAAACCCAAAAAACCAAACCACATATAAACAGCCTGTGATGTTAGCCTGAGCTTTTATTAGAGGACAGAAACACAGACCATACTTTTTCTGGATGACAGAAGATAGCTTGTTCCCACAGGGGATCTTTTATAGTATCATAAATCCTCCATCTGGCATTTCATTCAATTCATTGTTCAAATATTTGCTATCTACTGATGCATTGAATTTTCTTTGCTCTGTTAATATCTATTAATATGTGAACTTTTATTTTAGATACCATAGTGGAAGAAGGCCCCTGGTGTCATAGCGCTCAACCACTTTTTGTCTGAGAAAAACAAAAACACATTTTCTTTTCTCCTTTGGAAATTTTTTTATCTTGTACAGTGAGTATTTGCTCACTAGACTTGTTTTTTCGAGACTGGACTTTGGGTTTAAGAATGTGATTTCCACAGACATATCAAGGAATTCTCATTATCCCTAAACTGTCTCAAATACTTCACAAGAGCCACGAACACTGAACTTGGGTGGGGTACCGTGAAAGATGTTATATATCTAATTTATTTTCTGCATGTTCTTAAACTTTGGTCCATGTTGTCCAAATTTATAGGTGGTAGGAATGTGTCTACCTAATAAAGCCATTATTCTGAAATAAATTATTCTAAACATGTGTGTAAATAAACCTGAAGAAGGATTCTGTCTGCCTAAATTAAGGCTCTGGCACTTTCCCCCATTCACCAGAAGCTCTTAGACTGTTTTACCTGAGACATTAAATGCAAGGGTAAGAATACCAGTTTTCTCAGTCTAGAGAAATCACAGCTGCAGTTTTACTATTCTGAGACATCAGGATCAGACCAGATTAAAGAATAATCAGTAGCACTGCCATCACCACCTACTTTGGCTCACTTTTGTTCAGGAGAAAGAAATCCTATTGTCACCCTTATTATTCGGAGCTACCTTTTCCTCCGTGCATTTACCTCTCTTTTCCTTGTTCTTTTGTCCTCAAAACTGCATCCAGGAGCACATTTTCTGCCTCAGTTCTGTAAGTCCCAGGGAAGAGGTGTAGTCCCTGGAGATGTTGAAGGAACAACTGGACCTACACACAATGTGTCAGTGTCAGAACCATGTTTGCTTTTTTTCTTATTTATTTATTTATTTATTTATTTTTATTTCCTCCCTAATGTTTTCTTTAGGTTTTTCAATTATCTTTGAGGGAATGTGATCTAACAATCTAGAAGTTAGTTCAGTGACAGGAGTTGTTCTGTAAAGGTTTTGGCTTTTAAAAATAAGATACAGTTAAATAAATGATTTCTCCAGTGTTTTAACTTTTAAAGTTTGTAAGCTGTTCTTTTCTCTTTTTTCCATCCTCTTCTGTAACGGGAAGTCAAAAGCCTTTTGCAATGAGAAGAAACTAGAAGCAACCACAAGCTAAGAATATGCTGGAGAGGATTTTAGGAAGCCTTACAGTCCCATCTGTCTTGAATCTGTCATACTACGTGACCCATGGCTTTTTGTCCCATCCCTGCTCAACAGGCAGAGGCCTTTTACAAGCACACAAACCTTTGTTACCTCAAAACCTTAGAATTTGCTTCACCATTATGTGGTATAACAGCAAATAAGTTTTTAATTAACACTTTGACTTCACTGAATTCGAAATTCTCCTTGCCAGCCTAAAGAAAGTCATACTTTATACCAAATGTAAACCTTTCTATTTGATGCAATATGGTGGAAAAAAACCACTTTGCTTCAGTAACACTTGAAATATCATTTCAATTGAAAATGTCACACCAAAACATCCACTATTACCATGTCAAGTGTCTTCATTTTTTTTTTTTTCTTTCTACAGTGAACATTAATATTGTAGTCTTCATCCTGGCTTCTGCGATCCCTCATAGTGTGGAAACTCAGAATTGTAACAGGGATACTAATAATTTTTTCTATATTTATTTTTTCTGCCTTCTCTGTTTTGGTCATGTTCTCTTTGAGGCAGAGGCTTGTCTTATTAGATGAATTAATTACAAGTAATAAAATAACTGCATGTAAATTTGTTCCAATGATACTTAAATGTTAATGTGCAAAGTAGTACTCGCAAAATAAGTACTTTAAAAATGTGAATGTTATTTTTTTTTCCCCGCATATGAAGGAATTCCTGAGAAGATTGTAATATATATGAAGAATTAATTTGGGAATATTTTCCATTCAGTGATTTATAAATATTATACAGTCTCTATATTCTTTATGGAAATTCCTTGCAAATGTATTTATAACTGGGGGCTAAAAGTGAGTCCTAATCCATTCCCATAATAGCTGGGGAATATTAATATACATATATTGCAAAATTATTTCAAAACCAGAAAGGAAGAAAACCAAAACTCTTTCTTCCAGATCAAATTTTTGAGCAAGCTTTGGATAATCACTTGACTGTTTGGACATCCCTTTGAAGCAAAGCTTTTCTGATGTTTATGCCTCATTAATCACAATCAAGAAATTGGAGCAGTTTATGTTATCTGCAAAAAATATTCCTTTTATATGGTTTTCCCCAACTGTTCTGCAGTATTGTCAGTTCGGAAGAAGGTGAAACAGAAGAAATAGATGTGAATTAAATTAATTTCTTGCCCCTAGTTATTCCCTGAAATGCCATACAAACATACATATGTATACATCCATATGCTTATATTTACATACACATATTATTTTGCGTGTATGTACATATATATAAGTTCATGCATAAATTTATTCTTTTATACTTGCAAAGAAAGGGATGTCTTTGCAATTACATATTTCTTCAGTGCCATAAGATGGAGTCACTACCTCTGAATCTGAATCAAATCTTCACTCCCAGCAGTCTCTAATGAGGTATTTGTGAACCCAGCCATCATCTGTATCTAAACTGGTATGGACAGGAGCCATGTCTGCCATCTGGCCACCACTCTGAGGGCTCTGTGAAACAAGCTGGTGGTGCCAGACCCCTTTCTTGCAGACAGATGTGCACCTTCCACTGACGTTCATGGCTGGCGTCAGCCACCAGCTGCAGCAGACAGGTCAGTCACTGAGTTGGCATGAGGAGTGGGATATTCTCCAAGCCACAGAGGTGCGTCTCTGTGGTATTCTGTACTGGGGGCAGGTTAAGGGAGGGTGGGATGTCCTGCTAACATAGGAACATTGGGGCATGTCACCAGGGAGTCAACAAAAGGTGTCTGGTTGGCTTCAGATTTTGACCCATATTTTGTGTGACTGTTGTCAAATATTGCAAACTCTGGAACACTCATCTGACTGCTGGATAAAGTTTATCTCAATTCTCCCATTTCCTTGTCAGTTTGCTGAGCATCGTGGATCTGCCTAAGGGATAACCATCAACAGGTGCAAGGAGTGTGTGGCAGGGCTTGGCAGTTGTGTGCATTGCTTTCTGACTTCCCATTGCAAGCCTTCATGATCTCATTTCCTTATGGCAAATTTTGCTTCCAAAATGTGATTTCCAGGCTGTGTAGAGTTTTCGGCGNTTTCTTCTTTTCTCTTTTCCCTTCTGGATCCAACCTCATCCTACAAGTCTAGGAAGGATTAGGGTAAGGAACTGAGCATGTAATTGCCACACACTGTAATCAGGGTATTAAAACTCATTATTATAAACTTGTGGTTCTTCAGCATAAGCTCCTGTAGTGCAGACTTTCAGCTTTAGTTCAGGCAAGAGTCTGCCTACGCACAGTACTGTGTAAGATTGATGGACACCTTGGACCAAGTCCATGCTGCACAGTGGAACACGATGAAGAGATACCTAAACAAAGAGTATATCCTTATATACACGAGAATAAAACACATCACTTGAGATTGTGTATCATAATTGTGTAAAACATGATGTATTCTGAGTGACTAGGGATGACTGGCACTGGACTGAAAGACCCGTAGTGTCTTGGAACACTGTTAGTGCACAGTGGTGTTATATGATGTGTATGTAAAGACGATAGGTGGACTCAGATATCTCAAATTTTGCCCTTTCAATCTAGTGAAAAGGAGTAGCCTGTGTGTTTAATTCAACTCAGGCAAGCCCTGGAAAAGCGGAAAAACTGAGCATGCTGATGCACACACTCTTAACTTAGGAGAAACAATAGGGATGCATGAGCATGACAAGTTACTCCTGGGAGCAAACCCCCAGAAAGTCCTGTAAGGCAAAGCAAAGCCAAGATACCAGTCTATATGGAATAAAAACAATCATAAAAAATACATACAGTTGAGAGGACAGTCATTATTGGATGGAAAGTGAGAAGGAATTCTCTAAGTGCTGAGTAGCACAATCAGATAAGAAGGTTATTGCAAGCCAAATAGTTGAGATGGATACTTATATAAAGTAGCTATCGGCTCCCTTTCAGATTAAAAAAAAAAAAAAAAAGGGAGAGGGAGACAAGGATTAATTTTAGACTCCGATGGAAAACAGTGTTAACTTACTGGGGAACCCAGAGCAGAGCTATCTATGATAGATGGAGCCTCACAGAGACAGATTTGAGAGAAGCCTGAACACAAACACATAAATCAGGGATACATCAAGCTGAGATCATGATAAATATGTTCTGAACATTTCTACTGGGCAAACTTCAGTTTGAGATTTAGGGAGCATGTAAGAGACCAGAATTAAAAGACAGCAGCACTGAAAAGTCGCTGTATCTTGGGGGCATGGAAGGAGTGTTTGTTTTTTCCCTTGCTGCTGCTGAAGCACCATGACATGGTGCACAAAGGAGCAGTTGCCCTCCGTGCTGGTTGATATGGGTGTGTTTTATCAGAGTATGGCTGTGCTTCACAAAAATCACGACGAAGCAGAGAGCAGAGTGTCTTTGCCAATACAGCTGAACCTCAGCAGTGGTTGTGCAGATAGTTTGGATGGGAGGCTGCTGCTCAGCAATGTGATCACTTGGTTCTTCATGCTGAGAAATTAAAATGACAAGCTCCACACAAGCAGTAGCTAGAAATATCTTCCTCCTGTGGATTTCAATGTGATATAAAGATATCTAATGTTAATTTGATAACTAGCTCATAACCTTCTCTGTCTCTGTTCAAAGCATCTTCCTAGGCAGTAGTTCTTAGGTAATGTGAAGGAGGGAGAAGAAAATACAGGGTGGGGGAAAAATAATTCCCAAAGCCCTTTCAGCAGCTGCTTTTCATGGTTAAGAGAGAGTTGCAGAGTATGAAGAATGCTAAAGACATGAACACACAGAATGAATGTTCCCAATCTATGAGGCTATAGTGGAGTCTTTGGAATTTAGAGGATTCTCAGGAATCTTTCACCTCTTTTCTTTTCCTGTAGCTTCACATAATAATAGTCTGGGTTTTTAAAGGGCAGTGAAAACTTAGGCTATTTTTTTTTTCATTTTAATGGTACTCTGTATTAAATCCACATGAAATTGAGACATCAGCAGAAAGGGTTTAATTTGGAGCTCTTTCAGCACAGAGTGCTTTAAATTAGCCCAGTGAAAGCAGGGTCTAGAGATAACAACACTTTGGGATATCTTCTTAAAGAAAATTATTATTGTACCTATTTCCAGCTTGAATGAGCTAATGGCAGCCTGAAGGAGTTTTTTTCAACATCTCTGACTGCAAAGAAAAGTTGGTGAAGCCACCATGCTGGTTCAGGGCTAGCAAGAAAGACTTCTTCATAACCCAGGCCTTTATGGTGATGGGTGACGGCTCTGCTTCAGCTCTGATATTGTGTAGAGGGACCTGGAAGTGTGCCCCAGATACCACCTTTTCCTCTCATTGCTGTTCCTAAATTGGAATGCCTTCCGTTAACATCATTTAGTCAAAGAATGAAACAGAAAGAGCACTGCAGAAAGAAAAACAAACAAACAAACAAACAAACAAACAAACAAACCACAAAAACAAAAACAAAACAAAAACCCCCAAAACAAACAAAAAAACCACCACCTGTGACGAATCACAGGAACATTTTTACAAATACACCCACATCCATGCCACTCCTCCAGTTCATATTGACAATACATGGAACCAGTCAGTGAGAAGTACACTGCAAGGGATGGAACAGATGGAGAACACTACTAGACAGGTCTGGCACAATTGCCAGTGTGGGAGGTCTGGCACAATTGCCAGTGTGGGATTGCGCCCTTAGGTTCATTTTCCAACATTTTGTCCAGTCTGGTAGGACTCAGTGAGAAAGCAGAACAAAGAAAGCAAGCAAAAGGAAAAAAAGAAAAAAAA
>VZDJ01000079.1:1301965-1314406 GCA_008694505.1 Cyanoderma ruficeps | reverse complement strand
ATATATATATATATATTTAGGGGAAGCAAAGCTGGAGGCTTTTGTTTGTGCATTTCAGAGTGACTTTCAGCTGCTATCTTCAAATTTGAAGACAGAATCTAATAATCCTGGGCACAGAGACCCTAGACATGTATACTTGCTGCTGCACAACGAGCCAAACCTTTTGCTAATAATTTTTGATAAAAAGGTCCAACCTACATTATTTGCAACCACACACTCTTTGAACAGAAAAGTGTTCAAAGCAGAAAGATGTTACCAGCAGCTCATTAGCTACCAAAAGACCATTTCCATCAGCAAAAGCAAGGCTATTTCCAAGAAACCTATTGAATTCTCACTGCTGAATCTGATATGGGTTTAGATTTAATAAATGTCTACTAAAAACAAAATAGTAATCATCGAATGTTTGAACCTTAGATACCAGGGGGTAAGATTATTTTCATGCCAGTATAAACCAGCAGAGAAGTCAGTCCTTCTTAACAAAGCTGATAAGCAGTCTCAGTTCTGATAATGATGTTTAATCTAATTTGGCTTGGACTGAAAAGGAACTGCTTCTTTCAGGATAAAAGATTCTCTATTTGGCATAGATAGAATTTTTAGTTTGAGTTTGCATTTTGGTTTTTTTTCCCGTCTAAATTGCCATTGTAAAAGTAGGACTTTTAACTTGTAATATTTTCTTGCTTATTTAAAACTATCTTCCTGTTCATGAACTTTATAGTGCATAGCAGGATCTATAAATCTAAAATAAAAAAGTAACAACAGCAGACCTGGTTATGAACGGGTACTAGGATTTAAAAAATATCAGCTCCAAACTTTCCAACCACCATATAAGCAACCAATTGATAAAATGACAAAACAACAAAAATAACAGTATGCTGGAGAGCCTTTTGCAGTGGCAACATCTGTCTTAATTATGTAAATAGAAGGCTATCATCAAGCATCAAGTTCTCTTTAATAAAACCTCAGAGACAGCCAATTTGTATCACTTAGACAACTGCAGTTCACATATACAAGCTGCATTTAAAAGTACACATCCTTTATGTGCCAGTTGTGAACTGAGAATTACAGAGCTGGCATTCCCTGTTACGAAGCATGATAGGAAGCATAAGGATTCCCTGGGGATCTTTGATAAACTGCTTCATAATGGTGGAAGTTAGAGCTGCTTTTCCTGCATGACACTACTGCACATTACAGTTCCAATGAGAAAAGTTATTTTAGCGGTGATAACTGTGTACAGCTAAGCTATCACCACTGTGTGATACCACAATGTGGTTTCAATTTTGAGTAAATTTAGATCTAAAAATTCTCATGATTCAATAGATTCTTGAGCTGCCTTATGGCTTTGAGGAAAGTATTGTGCTCTCACACTGTTTCTGATCTCCTGCCCTCTAAACAGATTCCTATGCAATCAGAAACCTGCCCAAAAATATGGGTGACTGCACTCTGACAGGTGGGCTGCTGGTGCATACATAGTAAATTAAATGTGGCAGAATTTGCATTTTGTGTTTGGGTACTTAGGCAGATTCTCATCTACCAAAAATTAGCTTCGCACCATAGAGTTTGTGTTGTCCTCAAAAGCCACAGTTCAACATCGTGGCTGAAGGAGGAACACAGCAGTGTTGGCCTGAGCTGCTTCCAACACCACTGCTACTCCCCAGCTAAACTGGGATTTTGTGACTTGTGGGACAGCATTGCGTCACCCTGCCTGAACCAACTGTATCAGGTTATGCTGAGCAAGTTGATTTATTTATGAAATCTGGTGAGGAACTCAGAGTTTATGGCTCTGATCCCAATGTTTCAGGCTAAACCTGTAGTTGGACTGTCCTGACCTTCTGACAGGGTTGACTCCTCTGAAGCACGTTCCTGGTTACCTCAGACCGCTTTTGGACTGCTACAAGCACCTATCCCATCACCTGCTGAGCACTGTGACACAAACTAATGATCTGAGGTCAGGACTAAATCACAGCTTAACTCCCCAAGTTGTGTTTTTCCTCTTCTTTGCTTTAGCCATGAATGTTTTCATGGAGAAAAACCCATTCAGTTCTCCTCTCAAGATTCAGATTGTATTGGTAGTGTGAGCTCCTAGAGTACATGCTTAAAATTATCCTGGTCAACCATATTAGGATTCTCCTTTGAATTATACTCCTGTCCCTGTTTCTGGTCCCTCTCTCCACTCACCACAAAAAGTCTGCATCAACCCCTACTCTGATTTTTAACCTCTCCATCTTAAAGGTATTTCATCATCTAAATTACTTAGTAAGCAAAGTAAAATTATTGTAATGAAATGAAAACAATAGACAGTCCCCACTCTGCTCTATATTCTCTCTTTCTGTTCAGGATTCCTGCTAATGAGCAAAACTGGTGGTTTTGTATTTCTGTGACAAGACAATTTGTGGCTCAGCGTTTCCCACACTGCCTGAGCACATTTGTCATAGTCCAGAGTCCACTGCACTTAGACAGGAATGTCAGGGAAAAAGCAAGTGAATTATAGTTTGACTTAGGTTAAGGTTAGACCTCTAAGTTGGCAGAGAGATAAGTCCTGGGTAAACTAGACAGCTGTGGTCAAAATGGACAACTGAAGTGCCGAGGAACCTTAAAAAAAATCTGTATAGCTCCTAGAGTTAACCTTTACAAGGCAGCAGAAGCACTCAGGAAAATGTGAGGGGTGGATGGGGAATAGGAAAGGTGAATCACAGAGCAGGACTAGACTTGTTAATCCACATCCTCTGATAACACAGAGGAATGAAGTCTGTGCTGACTGAAATGGGTTGCACCTCAGAACTGAAAAGCAGATGCAATTCCTCTTGAATTAAGCAATAAAATCAGGAACTAAATGAAGGGAGAAAGAAAATCAGATTTTTGTTTTAGGCTCAGTTTCTATTACAAAGCTTGGGAAGAGTACCTAGGACATGAAATGAGAGAGGCACAAAAAGTCTGGCATTCTGTCAGCAATCTGAAAACAAATATGATAAGGAGCTGACAGACCTTTAGAGCCCAGATGCTTGGGTCAAAACATTTTAGAGGAATTTAAGGAATTGCAACTACAACAACATGAGGTATTTACATATGACTATGTGGATTCAAGCAACAACAGGGAAACAAACTAACAAATAATACCCGTGGTACAGAGCTGTGAATATGAATAAGTGGTGCATAAAAAATGGTGGGCTGTTATGGATCATCAAGTCCTTCCTAGAAGGTCTGCAGATCACTCACCCTTACAGAGATTTATTCCTTAAATATATTCATTTTTAAGAAGTAAACATCTACCTACAAAGAACAATCTGTATAAGAGTTAGGTATCCAAGCTATTACTATCATCAATGGAGATCAAGTAAATGTATAAAATGAAATATAGACACACAGCTGGTCAAATTTAGGTTAAGCCTACTTTGATTTTCTGCCCAGAATGCAATATTTAGCCATATGTTTCTGATAACACCCTTATGAGAAAATCTTAGGAGATTTCTTAAGAGAAAGGGTACCCATCTTGGTTCAAACCTAAAAATTAGTTAGCTAGCAGATAATTGAGCTAATTACACTTACTGTTATCCCATCCCTCTGTAAGAAAATTCACTGCAAATTCACTGCAACTGAAAAAAGAGTCAACTCCATTTCCGATGTCTGATGTTTTAGCAATGAGAGACAAGTTTAATTCTCCCTAGCAAACTGCAAGAGAAGTTCTTTGTTGTGGGAAATGGGACAAAAATGAACAGAATTTGGGGCTTGACCGGTTAGAAAGGTTAACAGCAAATTTACCGAGTCTGAGTTAGGTTTCCTTTCACTTCACATCTTATGAGATGTTTTCTTTGCTTTTTTTTTTTCCCCTAGCTGCTAGAATGCATCACTGGTGTATTCTTCAGCCAACATCTGACAACAAACCACACACTATAGCAGCTATTTTAGGAAAATATTTAAACATTTCCCTCTGTAGCTGGAGGAAATGGGTGCTTTCATTACATTCCTAACAGTGAGAGTTTTAGCACAGCCTCACAGGAGCACTCCAGGATGTTTTCTTTAGAGAAAACAAAATACAAAATAAAATATAGCTGTTATAAACTGTTAATTATAGTTTGTAATAGTAATAATCCCAAAGAACTTGATCATTACTGTAGTTAATGATCAGTTTGTTAGGGTTTAACTGCCATTACTTCCATCTAGGGATACCTAATTAGCAAACCAGTCATTAAATACTAGTAATGACTAATTATTTGAGGATTAAAAGCTTAAATATAAATAAAAATGAGATTGAGACTCTTAAAATTAATACGTTAATGTACCCCTTCCTCAGCATGAGTTACAGGCTACATCCTTTTCTTATGACTAGATGACTTTCTATAGGGTTTTAATTCCCTCTAAATGAGTTTCTTTTTTAATAATCTCTCCAAATGCCTAATTCACATACATACTGGCCATTGCTTCAGACGCCCAAATCTTTCCATTTAATAGAGTGCCTACATATTGCTAAAACTGTTAACATCTTTTCAGTGTTCAGAATGCTTTTTGGGGAAACTTTTGATCTCCTTGGGCTTCATATTCCTGGCCACATCAAGTCAAACTGCCTTCAATTAGCATGAATAATATTATTTCCTATGTAAGATATCAAATGTACTTACACAACTGTATCAGGATGACCAGGGAAAGCCAATACAGGGCAAATACAACATGGATCAACTTGAGCCTTTTAGTTAGAGCAGACCAGGTGCTGCATGTGTGGCAGCAGAATGACAATAATAGAAAAGACAAAGGCAGGATAGGCACAGTTTGTCATAACAGAGAGAGCCTGGATGCATAGATATAGTCCAGCTAGGATAAATATCCACAAATATATGGATATCCAGAGCACAAAAAGAGTGTCTGCAGGCCACTGAACTTTTACAGATAGAGGTGAATGTAACTTAAGTAGGGCAAAATATATTTGCCAGTTTGCACATCAGTTTACTTTTAACTCATGTCTATTTAACAGCACCTATCTGCTTTACAAATGAACCATAAATAAACTACACAGTGTTTCCACAAGGGACTTCTCAGCCAGAGCAAAAACAAAGTTAAATTTGACAAACCAGGAAATTGCATCATTTGTTCTGAATCTAACTACAAAGATAATAGTAAACTACTTAACTCTGCTATTTAAACATGATGACTGAATAATCCCAAGATTAAATCATACTTCAGGAATGGTTATAAGTGCCAAGGCACTGCAGGGAGACAGCTGATACATCAAGAGAAAACTATTGTGCAGGATTTGTGCAATCCTTCCTTCTTTCCCTGAATTATTTTAAAGTATTTCAGTGGCAATCTCTTGGGAATATTTTGTGTCAAACAATATAGCTTCCCCTCACTCTTTTTTCAATATGGTATTTGTTCAATAAACCTCAGGACATACTCTCTTTATAGAAATTATAATTGCTCTATTGAAGTCAGTGCATCCATAACTTCTTAATCTAGTTTTTAACCTAAACCCTGTGAGAAATCCTATTGAAAAGACACATAGCTTTTTCCCACAGTTCTGTTCTTGGGACTTTTTGTAGCAGAAGTATAATTTGCCATGTTTAATGACACAGATGAATTAAACCCAAGACCTTTTTTTTATTTATTTATTTTTAATGACTCTTGAGGTAATGTTTCCAGCAGCAGAAGGTCATTTTTCAGCTGGTCAGTAAGAACATACACACACAAAGTTTGTTTTCTTTCAGAGAGATTCTGGTTATTAAGCCTCACTTGTCTGGGTTTCATGTGAACAAATGTAGACACAAAACTCATATGAACTATATTGCCAAAATACGCATTTTTTTCTACATTGACTAGAAAAAATAATGCAAATGCATTCATATGCATAATACAGTCTGTATTTCCAAAGAAACTCTGTTGATCAGACAGGATGAAGTAAATTTGATCTATTTTCTTTCTGTTTTAAGTTTTACTCCTTTAAAGTTAACCCCGAGATATTATTGGGGAAATGGGAAAGAAGGCATGAATGCCAGATAAAAGCTATCTTTTATTCTTTTGGCCCTGAAATGTAGCTTTTTGTTCCATGCTGGCTTATGTAAGCTCCAGACTGCTCCAGGCACTGAAAAAGTGTCAGAAAGAGGCTTTAGTGGAATGACTCCATGTTTACATCACAATCAACTGGCAGGTACAGCCAGCATGTGTGGTGCTGACACTCAGTGAAAAGCAGTCACAAAATCATGTTTGCCTCTGATGAGTCTGCTGACTCTTATGTGTGAAAATAACTAAAAAATCCCTAATTTTTTCAACATTTGCAGTTATAATTGTAAGGAGGCTGTGTGCATGTGAACATTTAAACAACTTTCACGAGAAGAAGACTGACATAGTGTCATCCTCTCATCTTCTACCTGTACAGCATTAGCTGGGGCTCAGAGAAGGGAAAAAAAAGATCTTTTCTTACTCTAATGGTGGATTCTTAGCTTCCCATTCATCAGTGATGAAAATGGAGTTTTCTTCTGGTTGTAATAAGGAGTCAGGTTTCTAATGGAGTACACAGCATTTGTTTCTTTCTGAGAGGTGTGTGGTATCACGGCAGTTCAACACCATTAACATTCACTGCTACAGGGAAGAGAGAACTTTTTCTACATTCATTGATCTCTGTCTGATATGCTTAATGAAAAAATACATCGAATATGATAACACTGCCTTAAGGAACAGAGGTAATTATTCAATTTCTGTGTGTTGAGAATAACTTGCTTCCTTCTTTGGTACACAACAGAAAAGAAGAACGCTATAAGCACATTTAGTCCTTCTTTTTTCCTTCCCCCCCAACCCCCCCTTCTCTATTCTCTCCCCTTCAAATAAAATATCTTAACCACCTTCTGGTCTGTGACCAGGGGTTACTGAACTGTGATGTATGAAACAAGGGAAATGTGTGCAGTAACTAATTGGTGAAGGACTCTGGGCTGCTGTAGCTGCTCTGCACAAGGAGGATGGGGTGCTGTCCATCGTGCTGTAAGGGAGCAGCAGGCTTTAACCCTTTCCTCCCGATGCACATAGATTCCACCATGCTTCTTTAAGTCATTAATTATTCTCTCCAGGGGTTTTGTGCACTTCACAAGTGTTCACAGCTCTGTTAGCACACCTGCTTTTGAGCACAGGCCTCAAAACACTCTCTGTGATGTGGAAATCTCTCTGCCAGCATGACCAGCATGCCAAAGGATGTGATTCTCCCTCTCTGCTGTGCTCTTTTTGAGACTCCTCTCAGCAGTTCTAGGAAGGATGTGGAGCTGCTGGAGTGGTCCAGAGGAGGCCACAAAGTTGCTCAGAGGACTGGAGTCCTTCTGCTCTGGAGCCAGGCTGGGAGAGCTGAAGGTGTTCACCTGGAGAAGGCTCCAGGAAGACCTCAGAGTCCCTGCCAATGCCTAAAGGGACTTCAGAAGGGCTGGAGAGGGACCTGGGACAAGGACTTGGAGGGACAAAGGGGAAGGGCTGCAAACCAACAGAGCGTGGCATTACATTAATTACATTAGATACTGGGAAGGAATTATTTTCTGTGAGTGTGGTGAGGCTCTGGCATGAGTTGCCCAGGGAAGCTGTGGATACCCCATACAGGATAATGTGGTTGGATGGGGCTTTGAGAAACCTGATCTATGGGAAGTTGATCCTGCACATGAACTCAATTGTCTCTAAATTCCCTTCCAACACAAACCATTGTATGATTTGTGGTTGGTAACACTGCTGTGGATGGAGAAGCACAAAACTCAGAAACACAACACAAAAGGTAAATAGCTAGAACCACAGTAAAAACTGAGCTTCTCTTGTCCTCCCCAAAGATGTTTTTGTCTCCATTCTCTATTTATATGATAAACTTTGGATTTTGATATATACCACAGCCACACAGAGAAGCAGCTCAGCTGAAATGAAAAGCAGGGAAGCGATTTGCCAGATCTTGTCATAAAAGACCTTCCAACTTCATGTAGTGCTGAGCTGAGATTTCCTTTACAAGACTGAAATATCTTTAAGGGAGATCATCTTTAGCAACAACTTCAGAGCAGGTTTCTTTCCCTGTGTATGCTTGGGAACTTGGATTCATTATCAGAACACGAGACTGATGTTGGTTGAGAGGTGAGGAAGTCATGGGTGGGTGTTTCCTTCAGAATGTCAGCTACAGACATGACCTCAACGAGTCTTACTTACTTTTTTCTTAAGTGTTCTGTACTACCCAGAACATAAAGAACAGAGATTAAAGGATAAGTATATGTTATGCATATCCCTGTTTGTCTATCCTTAGAAACATAGTTTTGTATTCATTACTTGTATTAAGTCACAAACAAGCACATTCAGCAGAGCTGAACTACTTCACTTTGTGCAAAGTCCACCAACTTGCCTTGTGTATAATGGACTAAAACAGGAACCTACAATCATCACCTCAGCTTTAAGGACTCATAATCTTCCAAGGCTGAGGATAAAACCATCAGGCTTCATCTCTGAAATAACAGGGATCAGTGGAATGCATGAGCCTTGGGTATCTGGTAAAGAAAAATTGCACCACTAAAATGACCCAGGTCTCCAGTTAGAAGTCCATAAGCCCTGCTGGTAACACATCTGAGGATGAAAAAGTGAACGAGGAAGTCAGGATGGTCATGAGATGAAGAAGAAAGGGGAACTAATGAGACAGACAGAAAGTAAGGCTAAAAAACTGACCTAAACAGTGAAAGAAGAGGTAATGCAAAGGGACAAAATGTGAAACAGACAAGTCATCATCACTGAAGCATAAAACCAGAAATGTAAGAAAGAAGTCTTGAAGTTTCAAATTCATTCTAATAAACAGCTTCTTTCTGTGGGTGCAATTTGACCTCCATTCTCCTCTTTAGCTGTCTGAGTTTGAAGTACAAATCAAATCTCCCCTGTACCGATGTGTCTCTGATTTCAGAGAGGTGCAGACACAGAGGGAAAAGCTGCCAGATCTGAGAAAGTCAGTTTTATATATAGAAACTCCTCCTCCAGGAGATCCTTTTGGAAAGTTTGACCAGGCAAGATAAAATCAAAAAAGAGGGCTAAAGGATTTTAGGGACATTTTTCAGCAATTCATCTACCCTACTACCAAGGAGACACAAAATTCCATGTCCTATTCACCACTCATGCTGTTCTAGTCCCAGAGCAGTGTAAGTTATGTGAACCTGAGTATTTGTACCCGAACCAGGTCATTTTCACTCAAAACCCCAACTGGTTTTCACGACCAGGCTGGGTGGGGATTCTGATCAATCTGGTCTGGCAGGGGGTGTCCTTTCCTATGGCAAGGGGTTCAAACTGAATGATCTGTAAGGTCCCTCCCAACCCGAACTGTTCTGTGGTTCTGTGCTTCATGATTCCAAGTACACATGAGAGATGGGCCTGTTCATCATGGAGAAGAGATGACTAAGAGGGGATCTCATCAATGTTTAGAATTATCTACAGGGAGGGCTCAGAGCAGGGCCCAGGCTCATCTCCAGGGGCCCAGTGATGGCACCAAAGGAACAGGCAGGGACTGAGCCCAGGAACATGGATGTGAGGCAGAACTTCTCTCCTGGGCAGTGACTGAGTCCTGAACAGATTGTGCAGAGAGGGTGTGGAGTCTCCCTCACTGGAGATATTCCAGACCCCTCTGGACACAATCCGGTACCCTGTGCTCTGGGATGGCCCTGCTTGAGCAGGGAGGTGGGACTAGATGACCCCACTGTGGTGCCTCCCTATCTTAACCACCCTGGGTGGCTCTGTGTGTGATTTGCTAAGGCACTGTCTCAAACACCACACATCAAGCTGGGCCATTCGTCCTGACAACAAACAGGAGCAGCAGCACACTCCGAAGATGTGATAAATATTTTTTAGTGTCCCATTACTGCGTAGCCATCTGCTATTTATTGCAATTTTTCAGACCATAATGCATCTATCTGATATTTATATAGATGCTGCTTTTGTTACCAGAAGAAGTGCATTGTAACTTAATGTGGCATTAGCTTAATGTTCCATTAAAACAGAGTGCTGGCAAGTGTATGCATGTGCATATGTATATCTAAATTACTATTTTCCTACTCATGTTGAGGCAGTGCTGAGAAGTCATACAGATACTGAACTTCTGCGAGGCAATATTTTTAATTCTGAAAGAAAATAATTTGTTTGTGCAAAGCCACCCATTTCCCTAATTACAGCCACTCCTACTGTAAGAGGAAATTGATAATTGAGTACAGCAGGAAATAAAGAGACAAGAGTTTTATTGTCTGTTCCATTTTTACTAGTATTATTAACTCATTCCTATCCTTGGACACCAAAAAAAAAAAAAAGTCTCTGATCTTGTTATGGCTTTGTTTCCCCAAGTGCGAAATTATATCAGGTAGAAACTGTGAGGCTGTATATAATAAATACTAGTATAAATGATTCTTACAAGATCCCAGATTATCAACAGAGACAAAAGACAGAATTCCCACAAAAATGCCTTCACTCTCTGTGAGGCATTGAAACCAGCCAGGATTATAAAGGAGATGTTTGCCTGTTTGAACCACATTTGGATGTCATAACAATACAGAAAACCTTGGATGAAGCAAACTAAACTAAGAGATTGGTTAAGGTGTGTGAGGTGCCCAGGAGATGAGATCCTCTGCATAACTCTGCCAAAGCTGTCAGAAGGACCTCAACTGATGTGTTTTCAGGCCACACTCAGCAGTGTGAGGATTTCAGGTTCCCCAGGGAAGGTGCAAATGCTGCTCTATTATCAATAACACCCTGTGTGTAGCTCAGACTGCCAGCAGATTTTACAAGTGAGCTGTGGAACATGTCAGGACACTGGGCAGGCTGAGCTGAGTGAGTGTTTCAGACTCTCGGGTGCCCTGAGCAGTGAATGTGCTGATGTCAAACTAACCTTGAAAATGTGTGTGTTTAAACATGTTAACCAGAGCAAGGCCTGCAGAAATGCCACAAAATATCAAAGGAGAATAAGACTATGTAAATGCAGTCAGAGAGTTTCTTTCCTTATGGGAACGGGGCTATTCAGTTTGTTTTGTGGGGTTTTTTTTATTTTTCACAGCCCTCAAGGTCTTCTACCAAGCCAAAGAGATGGTGGTTCATTGCATTGATTTACCACTCACTGAGGGATGCTGCCAGTTTGACTTTTCCCATTCACTCCTGGGCTGACTTCTTTATTGAGTTAACAAATGCATAAAACTAGGATAATACATCCATGAATCATTCCCATAAATGTCGCTCAGTACAGGGCAAAGCTGTGCTGGTGGTACTGATCCCCCACAGCACTACAGACATCTGCTGTTCTTTCTCTAGGAAGCCCCATTTCTATTTTTTTTTTTCATGTGTTTCTTGTAGACATTGGATCTTGGCAATCTGAGGGTCATACCTGTCCTTCTCCATGTGCAATATATCATGGGATGGGAATCATATCTTGTTATAAGGGCTCTGGGACCCTTAAGTTGTGGTGGTCTGTCACACAGCATTTATAGGGCCAAAATAGTCTTGGTGGCCCATCAAAATCCTACAACACATCAGTGTCAGTTCTATGTGGGCATCCCATATGGAATTCAGGGAGGCATTTTCGCACATGGGAGACATAAAACACTTGGGTTGGAAAAGACCTTAAAAAACATCTTATTTCAGCTTCCTTGCCATGGACAGCAGCACTTTCCACTAGATCAGGTTACTCAGCCCCCCATCCAACCTGGCCTTGAACACTTCCAGAACGGAGCTGAAACCTCATCTCTATGCACAAAGCACTGCTCCAGACCAGGGCTGATGGTATGTTGCACTGGTGAGCTGCAGCTCTGAACAACTCTGCAACTAAAATCGCCTTACCGGATGACAGGACTTTTGTTTTGATTAGACACACGTTGCAAGGGCATTATTTTAAATGCCCACATAGAAGGATGGTGAATTTATTTGCATACATGGCAATGAAAATTTAAAAAAAAAAAAAAATTAAAGCATGTTACATTATTTCTAAGCAAAAAGTAGACCATTTGCAATCTCATTTTTCTGTGCCAACTCTGTAAATATGAGTTTCATATATATAAAAAGAAAGTTGATGATTAGCCTGGAGATTAATTACTACTACAAGGGTGATATCTTCAGGCAAGGGAAGATCAGATTTCCACGGTGCTCTGCTGTGCTGCATGTCATGTTGTTACATTTTAGGCAGCTGAAACACAGAAACTTTTCCCAAGGGGAAATAGGAAAATGAACAGCAGGAAGTCACACAATAGGGCAGTGCCAGGGATATGGCCTCAGGGCCAGGGCTGGTCTCTTAAAGATGTGTGTTTCTTTCTGAGTGCAAAGAACAGAAGGTAAAACTGATGTTTCACATCCTCAAACCAAGCACAGGAACAGGGGGTGCTCCACCTCTGACTGGGGGAAAATTCTCCTGATTCATATTGTGGGAGCAAACTTTTTGTGCAGGGCTGTCCTGAAAGAAATAGGGAGAGCTGAAAGACAAGGGGAGGGGAGGGGAGGGGA
>VZDJ01000079.1:1282306-1301794 GCA_008694505.1 Cyanoderma ruficeps | reverse complement strand
GAGGAGAGGAGAGGAGAGGAGAGGAGAGGAGAGGAGAGAGGACATATCTTTCTCAGGATTAAGTACATTTTCGTGTATTCTTGCTTTTCCTTTCCACTCATGCTGATTGCTGCACTTTTCATCCAGAGGGGAGGTGGGGCTGGGTGGGGCAGGGGAGAGAGCAGGGAGTGTAAAGAATGACAACAATAAAAAGTCTGTGGTCCGTCAGCAGCCTCAGCCCGGGGAGAGCTGGCAGCTGATGCAGCCGGGACTCTGGGATGCAGCCGGAATGCTGGGATGCTTGTCTTGGGCTACTTCGCAGTGCCACCTGCTGGCCTCGCTCCGGTCCGCGCGGAAATTTCCACGCTGGTGCTCTCCGCAAGGCAGATGGCAGCTGCTCTGATAATCCGCTCCCCAGACTGCATTCCAGCAGCCCGCTGGGCTGCAGGGAGGGCTCGGCCGTGCCCGCAGCCGGCCCTCGTCGCTCCGACCACAGACAGGCCATTCTCACTCCCACTTTTATTGACGGCCGCTGCCACACTCTATTACAGTTTCCAAATACCAGAGTTTATTAATATTTTCTGCAGCCTCCCTCAGACATGAGGCTCCCACTTTTTTCCTGTTTGCAGAAAGGCATTTTCAGCAGATGACGAGCCTTTGATTTTGTGCATATGCAGCAGGGAGCCACTTTAAATTGGACTTTTATCACAGACTTATAGAAAGGCTTGTGTTGGAAGGGAACTTAAATATCATCTAGTTCTGACCCCCCTGCCACGGACAGACATTTCCCCCACTAGATCATGTTGCTCTGGCCCCGTTTTGCTTCTATTATCCCCTTCGCAGGAGCTGTGTTTGCCTTAGGATTCAGGAAAGATGCTTGGATAAGAATAAACAGACTGCAAAAGCAGCTTTAAAGATGTAATTTCTTCAAATATTTTTGAAGAATTGACACGTATCAAGTTTATTTCCATAGTTAAAACCAAATAAAAAAACCTCTTTCCCCACTCACCTATACGGAGGGTGCAGCACACAGGTACTTAAGCTACCCCAAACAGATAACACCGTGCACTGTGAGCACTGTGGCGCTCCGGCTGACCCATCCCTGCAAGAGTTCCAGGCCAGGTTGGATGGGGCTTGGAACAACATGCTCTGGTGCAAGGTGTCCCTGCCTGTATCAGGGAGTTGGAACTGGGAGGTGTTTAAAGCCCCTCCCAATCCCACCCAACACAACACAACCCAATCCAGTCTGTGATCCTATTATTCCATAATTCTATGATTATTCCTGCATAAGCAGCTTAACCCTTCACTGTTTTTGCAAGGAAGGATCATGCCAGCTCATTGCTCTAGGTAGGAATAGCAGTCAACCAGAATTTGTGATGAGGCTCTGTGTAAAACTCCATTATTCAGTGTAAGCAGAGATTTGTCACAAATGTGGTTTATCCACATTAGCAACAGCAGCTCTTGGTATAAAATCCACTCCTCTTACAGGCATCTTTTCTCTGATTGATTTCCTGATGATGGATTCATTGATCTGGCCAGGAAGGCCTTCTCCAAAGGATGAATGGAAAGGGCAGGAAGGATGTGCAAGACATTAACAGAGAAGGTGTTTGAGTCATTGTCTTGTGTAAACCAGAATAGATATTCTAAGAGAGGAGAGTAAAATTAATAAAAATACTTGGAAATGGTAAAGCCCTTCACTGCCATGGGAGGTGCAAATCTGGCTGAAGCACTGTCATTATCCAAAGTGCTCCCATACCCCTTGAATATCTGTGATTTCAGTCTCTGCAGGAAAACCATAGGAAGGAATAGGAAATGTGCGGGGAACTTAGCAGGTTTTCTCCCCTCCTCACTCTCTGCTGTAATATCAGCATTTTCTCTGTACTTTTCAGGAATAAATGATGGGTAATTCTAGGCAGCAAAATAAATTTAGTTTTCCTAGCTGCCTTCTTATCATGAAGTCTTTATCTCTGAAAGGGGTGAGAAAGTAGGAGTTATTTCAGCAGGGCTTATCACACTGATCACAATTATTTTGCTGTTACCTAAGTGCTCACTGCTCAATGGTTGTATTGTTTCATCTTCAGCTGCAATAACTTTACAGCAAAGGGGCTGGGTGGTAATAAGGAACGATTCCTGCATTAAGTGTATTATTTCTCAGAGTTTAAAAATGTATATGAAATCATCCAAGTTTTCCCGGGCTGCAGTAGTGATTCAGGCCTGAGCACCTGAGTCATTTAGCTGGATTCCTCATGTCTCCCATTCCTATGGCTCTGTGGAGAGCTGACACACACAAATGCACTTTTTTCCCCAGCTGTAGCCTAGCATCAAGAAGCTCTGCAGCCAGGTCTGGACATGTCTCCCCCACACAGACTAAACCCAATGTTGTGATGGCATTGTGCACTGGGATGTTCTGGAAGATGAGAAATCTTCAAACTGTGCTACTGACCACAGGCAGAACTAAAAGCTCCCTGTTTAGAGGAGCATCCCGTGCAGGACACTCCTAGCTTCGATTAATTTGCAGCACAGACATAACCTCACAGAACTGCAAGTGGAAAAGGGGCACATTGGCCCTGCCTTTGCAAGGCTGAGAGAACCACTCCCCCAGCTCAGGCTGGGTGCAGGTGGGTGAGGCTCCCATCATAAACAATCCCACTGAGCTTTCAAGAGCTGCCTGCTCTTATGTAAACCCCTGGTGTCTGATTGCTGAGTCAAGAAAACTTCATGCCTGGCTGACTGAGGTAACGTGTGTATCAGGTCCTCTCCCTCCTTTCCTCCCTCCTCACACCTCTTCTTCACCTGAAAAAATGCTCCTCTATTTGCTGACTCCAAAACCTTGCCCACGAGGCACCAACACTGATTACTTTGGGATGTCCACTAGAGCTGCTCAGCTGCTTTCTTTTTCATCTCAGAAGTTTCTGATAAGGGTCTGGTTCCATTGTAGTCACCACAACATCTACAGAAACACTTCAAACACCCAGGATAATGTATTAAAATATACAGGGGATTTTTGATGCCAGAGAGTATTGAAGATATTGGTGAGTTCTAGCAAAAAGCCAGAGGATGCTTTGCTTGAGAGATGCAGAGGTCACCACGTTCCTCAAAGCGCCCCACATTGCTGCTTGGTAGTCCCTTAACCCTTTGGATGTGAGAAACTGCTCTTTATTCTCTCACCACAAACCCTTTGCATCTTTCTTCTCACGGAAAATGAGGTCACCCTGAATCATGCTGGGTCTTTCCATAAGACAGTGAGATCCACTCACAGCATGACAGGGGACCTGGGCTTATCTTTCCCCATTCAGTGATTTCTGTGGGGTCTGCTGTAGAGCAGCCTCTGTTGTAAAAGAGCACAAATATCATGTTTGCAGGTTAAAGAATGAATTTCTGCAGCAGAGCAGGAACAGATACTTTGTAAAGAATGATATAATAGTATAATATTTTCAGATAATAATGCAAAAAGCCAGGGAGGAATTATTTTTAAAAGATCCAATTCCTGTTGCAGCTACTGAGGAGCCTTACTCATCACTGTAAGATGAATGTTTCATCAGTATTTATTTTAAAAGCAATTTCTGTCATCAGTCAGGATTTCAAATTAGTTTTAACCCTTTACATTTCCTGTAAAATACATATATATGCATATGAACAGACACAATTATGCTATTTAAGGCCAACACTATATGCTGAGAAACGAGAAAACACGTTTTTTAGGCTGTTCAATGACCCAAAATTTACTTTATGATTTATAAGGAAAGATTTATTTTTCTGTCTCCAAAATCTTAATATTGGCAAATTAGGAATATCTCCCTGCCTAGCTAGTTACCAAGGCATAGGTTTTTAAAAGCCTCTGATATTCCAAGCCAAAATTCTGAATTTTAGCTCAGAGGACTGGCAATTATCCAGGAAGTCATATAAATAGTATTTCTTACCCTTCTGCCACAGACACAGATTGTATTTCTGACTGCAAGAACTTGAAAATACGTGCTGGCCAGTGATTCCTGACCAGCAAATGGCTCCCACGTGCAGAGGAGGTGGTTTTTATTCTGCATCATCTCTTTAGCTTCTTCTTCACTCTACACCAGTTTTTGTAAACCCTTGTGGGGAATTCTTTGGTGTGCATAAGGTTTTTATCACCTTAATTACTCACAGCACAGTAGGTTACTTGGTCCAAAATGTGAAGTGCAAGTCCAGGAATGACTGAACGCTTTATTAACATCAATATTAAAATGTTTCATATTAAAAGGCATTAGAAAAAAAGATGATGTCAGGCAGTCTTTGAACAGAAGCAGCCTCAGTTTTGTCTGATGGATAAAGGTCTGACCTGAGTGTTTGCTTAACATGGAGAACTAGCTCTTAATGGTTTTCCATACATTTGGGCCTGTAAAAATTAAAAAAAAAAAATCAAACCCCACAATGAATTATTTGTGAAAAGATTGCCAGGGGGACCTCCACATTTATCATGTGAATATGTGATTCCTGGAGATCACTATTGCTTCTCCCTTTGTTCTTGTCCTGTTCATTTGAAAAATTATGTGTGATTCTGCTGTAATAGTAATTTGATGGCTTGATTTTATTTTTCTTGGAAAACAAACAACTATACAGTAGCCCAGCACACTGTAGAAACTCATGGATCTTATAACAGTGTCACAGGACCTTGAACATCCATCCATACATCGGAAACTATTGGCTTGTAATTTGTGAAAATCAGGTGAAAAATACCCACTATTCCCACTAATTGCGTGAAATTCAATTATCTCCTTCAGGCATCAGATGATTGGAACTCTGACTGTAAACTCTGCTTTGAGGGGCTGTAATCTTCAAACCACTATCGAGAAAAAAAAAGATGAAAAAGAAGGGTTGCACTTGAAGGACTTTGACCAGGTGGTATTCCTGGTACCTGCACATCCCCCCTGACTCTGCAGCCCTACAAGGACACCCCTGAAGCCCCTCTGAGTCTGTGCTGCATATTTATCCCTGCCCTTACATGTGCTCAGCTCATGCATAATTGTGGCCCAGTGTCTCTGAGCTGGGCATGCCATAAAATTCACAAGGAGATAACTTTGCAAATATACGGCTGACTGTTTGGAATGGAATAATTTGCTCAGTGCCTGTCACCGGGGTTTATGGCCAGAGTAATCCTTTGTCACAGTTTACCAGGAGCGTTCAGGAATCTTCTTGTGCCCTTGCTAATACTGAACAAGCGGATGCTATCATTTGCTATTTATTTATTTATTACTTTATTTTTTATTCTTGTTGGGACAAAGATCTCTGCATAACAAGCTGAAATAAAATTTAAAATGCACAGGGGAAGAACTGTAAGCTAACTTTATCACACGGATTTAGTTCCAGCCCTTTGCACTGAGTGCCATTTGCATACATCAGAGATTCCTGGACTGTGTGTGTGTCCAGGTCACTTATTCATTATTATAATTTATTTCTAGCACAGCAATACATGGAGGCCCCAGGGAGAGGCAGTTACACATACATGCATATAATGAAAAGAGAGTTCTTGCCCTGACTTGCTCAGTGCAGAGCTGCCTACCTGGTACAACAGCATCCCATGCAGAGATGCCAGAGCTGCCTCTAAATGAGATGATACATTTGTGTGGTATAGTATAATGCCATGCAGAGACACTCTCTGCTCTGGAAGCAGTGTAGTTACATGACTACAGACCTATATCTGGGCTAAATTTGCAGTAAATAATGTATAAACTGACAGCTACAATGCTTCCAGATTTAGTTGTCTCTGAAAGTGCTTTTTCCTGTGCAGATCCGTTCTTTAAATTTGCTGCCTAAATAGAATGGGCAAAATAACAGCTAAAAGTTTAAAATTGTCACACTCAGGAGAGAATGGAGGGTTTTTTCACTGTGGCTTTATCTGTCAAAGTGGGATAATGTTCCTTGGGAGCATCTAAATGAATGTGTCTTCACCAATGGAAAAAAACCCACAAAACACAAAACTACACAAAAAAAACCCCTCCAAAAAACAAAACCAAACCAAACCAAAAAAAAAAAAAATCCCTCCCCTCTATCAAACCCAAAACCCAAATCCAAATATTTAGCTTTAGTAAGTAATATATTTTAAATTCTCACACCTTGCACACAGAGGTAGACCTGGCTAGAATGAATTACTCAGAGTAGTAATGAGCTTCTTAAAATGACAGATAAAAATGAATTAACATTAGATGCTGATTTTTTTTTCTTTCTTTCTTTATGAAGTATTTTAATACAGGCAGGAATTAGTGCAAGGATTTCCCATGGTCTGTGCTGTGCAGGCAGTCAGATTACATTAACACAGTGGTCCCTTCTGACTCTACAGTCCATTAACTTAAGTATGAAGTTAGAGGAGAAAGGGGGATAAAACTTGGCAGTGGAAGTAATTGATTTTTTCAGGTCAGAAATGAAATCAAATCAGAACACCAAACATCACTTAGGATCAGCATTTTTATTTATTTATTTATAATGTTCAGCAAATTGAAACAATTTACTTTGAGTTGAGTATCCACATCAACCTGAGGTAATCTGATTAAATTCCTTTAAAGACATGCTTAATAAAAGCACAGGTGGAATTCTTAAAACCCAGGGGCAGATGTGAAGGGTGTTCTGGGAAAAAGAGAAGTTTGTAAGCTTTCTAGTTCCCTTGAGGAAATTATTTGTGAGCTTGGTCCTCCGATGTCTTCCTTTTCTATGTGTCCATATGGATTTCTTTTTTATTTTTCATAGATATGTAAAAATATAAGCATTACACTTTGTTTTATGTTTCCAAGGATATTTGAGGGCTAAATTTGCAAAAGCAACCTCAAATAACATAATGATCTTTGTTGCAAGATTTACTTTACACTAATAATGACAATATGGAGCTGCTAGACAAAAATCAGAATAAGGAACACTGTCATTATGCATAAAAACATTGCAAGGGTCCTCAGTCTCTGATATTTTGTTCTGTCTTGGAATGAGAAAAATAATCAAGTGTCTGAGTTTCTATGAGATGCTAATATTCTGAGCTACAAGTATTAGTTACGTCTGTGTTTTATCTACTCTGACAATTCTCTGATATCCCTCTCTTTTGGGACTTTTAGCATAACAATCAATTTCAAGGGTTTTGAATCCTTCCCCATCCTCAGAATTCAGTTTATTTCCCCAAAGTCCAGGTGTATTTGAAATGAAGATGCCAAACTAAAAATAATTAAATAAATAAGTAGAATAAACAATAAAGAGCAGGTTAGTGTCTTCCTTTTCCCCATGGCTAATTTTTTTCCCCCAGAGGTCATAAAAACTGCTGAAGCAATTATCATCCTGTTACATTCTGGAAGAGCATTTTTAAATAATTTAAAAAGTAATCTGTTTTTTTAACATAATTGCTATCATTATATTTTTTACATGGGAGTGAACTAAGAGATAAGTACCTTCCAAGTCAATAAATATCTTAGCCTGAGGCCCTAGAACTTTATCTGTGAAGTGTTTATCTTCCTAATCCTCCCTAGAAAAACAAAATAATTATTGCCTAATGATAGTACATATGAGTTTTCTGTTTCAATTGCTAAGCAGGATGTCAAACTATTTTTCAATATTAGAGGAGCATCTCTTGAACCTGGTTGGAAATGGGAGCATAAAATGAAACATGGGATACAAATCCACAGGTATTTTTTTCCTGTTGCCCACAAAATAAGTATCAGCGTAAGAGTTTGGCTCCCTCTATGAACCTCGCAGGAATCATCCCTCTGCTGTTAGTCAGTCAAGCCCCTGGGGAAGGAAAGATCCCATTTACTAAAAAGATTTCAAGGGTCGACAAGGGAAGACTTTTCATTATAGGGTCTTGTTTTCTGAGGAACGGTTGAAGACTTCCCAAGGTGACGTACTGAGAGATATAATCTCTTTCTAATCTCCAGGAACTGGCACCTTCTTTTATTAATATTGCTTCCCCACCATGGGTTACAACTCTAGAAAATGCACAACACATGCCTGACATTAGGCACATTTTCAGAATCCATTGATTTCCACAACATTCAGGCCCGTGTCTAAGGAAAAATTACAATTCCTTCTCCCCCCGGGAAAAGAAATTATCCCCTGATTTAAACAACATCATGCCAACATATCAGTAAATAATTTAAGTCCAAGATCCATGAAAAGGTATATAAATAATCATCTCATTCACTGTGCATATTCCAAATTTCATTTTCAGGGCCGTTGTTATTAACAGCTACTAATCATGGTTTCATAGAACAACTAAGGTCAGAAGGGACCTCTGAATATTATCCAATCTAGCCTGATACTAAATGCAGGCTTAATTAAATCAGGTTGGACAGGACCTTGCCCACTTGAGTTCCGAGTATCTCCAAGAATACCCAACGGAGTGCTATTATTACTTTTTTTTTTTCCTGTTGTTGTTGCAATTAAAATGGTATATTGCAAAAAATGAAGTAGAAGTTTAGACACTGAGCATTCCCAATTCTGTCATCACTGCCCTTAAATGAACTTCTAATCCATCTTTTAAGTGGGATCTTCTCCCCAAAGATGCAGTGAAAATTTGTTATTCAAATCAATATAACTGGAGAAAAAAAAAAAGGCATTGTGTCATCTGGAGCTGCTCAGAGGGTGCCAGCCCTAAGGCAATTGTGCATTTAGAGGTCTTTGCTGTCTCTGCTCCCTTCCAGGTAACTGTAAGGATGTGATATTCTCAAACTCATGGCAAATCTCTCCTTCACAAGGAACATAGATGAGGTGACTGATGAGGGTAAGAAAGAACAGGCTGCAGAGGATCTTTAGGAAGAGTATAAAGGAGGAGAGGGAATCCATAAAAATGTTTGACTGGAATACCTGTAAAAACCAGAATACACCTAAAATCTTGAAGACAGAATTATTCATACCATTTTGTTGCCATTGTATCCATTTGTCTGATGGGAGTATGGGATGACGGATTGTAAGAGAATAGGGATAGTACTGAAGGCTATCTCCCCCAATGAATTGCAGCTGAACTGATTGCCAAAGAGTGGGAACAGCCTTGCCCTTAATGAGGTCACGGTCTAGATCCAAGGAGCATGGGTGTAAAGAGTGGGTTGGCTGGCTGAGAGTCAGTTGGAGCTTGCTGGTTGTGCTGTGAGGAGGAAGAGACAAGTGGCTGTGCAAGGGACAGACAAGGTAAGATGCTCTGTGAGGGATAAACAGGGTTGGGTATTTGTGTAAGAGATAGGAAGGAGTTAGCTGATCCTACAGAAGAAAAATATAGGAAAGGGTACAGAGCAGGAATCTATGTTGTGTGGACCAGCCCATAGGGAGGGTACAGAGAAAAGGACAGTGCACTAAGAGGTTACTAACTAGCTGATGCTTGGAGCCTTCATTGGTGTCAGTCGTACCTCCTCTGTCAGGTGATGGCTAAAAAAAGGAGATAAATCACCACCAGCAGGATGCTGCTGCAGGTGAGACTCAAGCACAAGGGGAAGATTCTGATCAGGAAAACAGGGGGCTTGAGGCTGATTTCTTTTCTGACTGATGGGAGCTGGTGCTGGCCAGCAGCCTGGAGAAATAGCAATTTGGAAATCAGGGGCACCAGTGGTCAGCTTCCTCACGGAAAGTAGTTTCTAAATAAAGGCTGACAAATATGGGTGAGTAGTTGGTTTAGGAAAAAGAGGTTGGAGCAAAGGACTGAGAAGACAACACCAGTAAGATCTGTAAGGATTATTACAGAAACTATTCAATTGAAAGTACCTTTTTTTCTGTACTAAAATAAGCCACGTGGGAAGGGGAACTGTAGTGAACTAAAAATCACCCACTGTTCCAGGAGCCACATCAAGCAATGTCCTCATGCTCTCCTGGGCCTATCACAGAAACCAGACACTATTTCCATTTCCTTAACTCCTACTGCTGCAGCATTTTATAATCCCATTCTATTGTTCTGCTTCTCTCTCATCATTTTGCTCTGTAAAAAGCCGACAGGGGATATATTTACAGAACTTATTGTTCCTAAAGTAGCACAGGCTGTAAGTTATTCCTGAGCATCTGCTATCAGATTCTGATGGATGTCCTGAGCTATTTGATACAATCCCTGTGAAGTCAAAATTGAATATGCTTTTTCACCCTGTTCTGGTCCAGCATTAGCACCAACCTCCTCCCTTATATCCTTATCTCCTTTCAGCTGTTCTCCCTTGAATGGCTCCCACACCTGGGATTTTAGGGGTTTGTTTGTGGGGTTTTTTTGGGGTGGTTCTTTTTTTTTAGTTTTCTTCTTAGTTCCAAAGCAATATTTCAATTATCAAAACATGTTTTCTTCCAGAATGCTTCTCATCTCTTTCCCACAATCCTAAAACAAACCCTTAGATATTCAGCCCTCATAACAGCCAGTTTCTTTGTATTCAACATGAAACAGACTAAAATAAAAGAATAAATTAATTAGCACTTACAGTCCCAGAACTGGATCTAATGCCTGACTTAGCAAAATCCATGAGATGAGGGAAGTTAATATCTGCAGCAATGCATATCACTGACAAAGGATCTTCGTGCTTCAAGAACTGAACTGGCTCTCTTAATAAGAAAGAAAGAAAAAAGATTAAAAACCTAATTACATCCCCACTGTAACTACAATTCAACTGTATGCACAACACTCACAAACATACAGTAAAAGACAGGGCTGCTTCTTCCTCCTACAGCATACACTCTGGCACCCAAAATCCACAGGGATTGCATCAAGGCAGACCAGCTTTGTGTCTTGGGCCCTGATGGGAGCATGTTCCATAAAAGCTGGGTCTTCACTGGAATTTACAGGAAATTTCTGTGCAGAGCTGTTGGCATTGTGAATGAGTTGCTGTATGCACTCCTTGATTCAGAGCTGAGTTTCTGGGGGGGTTTTTTGTGTTTCAAAAGGACACCTGACATTAGTGTGACAAACTGTGTGTCAAGCTTACCACCTGAGCATCTAAAATCATAAACCATTCTGCATTCCATTTTGATTCCTCTGAAGTTTCAGATTATATTTTGTGCAAATGAGTGGCAAACCCACGGCTTTGATGCTACATGGGTTTTGTTAATGTCACTTTAAAAGCTATCTCAGAATTACGCCTTTCTTCCTAAAATTTGTTCTATTACATTAGGAATATTTTTGTTTTGACATTACAGGTCTGTGTATGCTAGTATACTAAATAGAAAGTGCAAGCATAAGTATACACTAATAAATTTAGCTCCACATGGGAAGTCAGCCATTGATTTTGTTGAAACTGTTGGACTCACCCTGTACATCTTGCTTTGGTCATTGCCAATTAGGGCTCTTGTAAACAGCCCCTTCAGAATTAGTAATGGGAATACATCCTTTATTGGAGAGGCAGGGAGTCCAATAGCATGGATGCCACACGTTCTGTACCAACAGGTCTGAGTGGAAAAAAACAGTCCCTCATCACATTAAAATCACTTGACTAAAACCACTGAAACCAAACTACACTTTCTTCCAATATTTTAAGAGATTAACAAGCTATGAGTTCCAGGTGGATCTGTGATACGCCTTATCCCCCAAATCTGTGAACAAAGCACCTTGATTTTCCTGAAGTCCTTGTGTTTTCCCATTATCTTGTGTGATCTAAGAATTATTTCACCCTTTATTCCATCCCAGCAGATTAAAAGATTTAGTACCAATCTAATAAAAAGTGATTAATATATCCATTCTGCTTGGCAACTTCTTCAAACACCACCAGCAATAATCCAATATGTAGCTGCTTATCCTGATTAGCAGACACGTTCAAAATGTAGAGGTACCATCAAGCAAGCTACTGAATGAGCCAATTCTGATGCATCTATCCCTGCAGAAGTAAGGGAGTAAGTTGGAGTCAATATCTGTTGGCAGGTGCTGAAGAGAACAGGAGCGTTAAAAGGAAAAAGATCTAAAGGAAAGATTAAGCCATAATCACTGAGAAAGTTTCCATTATAGAAAATCAAGGCACTGCTTTGCATGGTTCCATTCTGTCTGGGTTGTTCAGGTTGGCATTAAACAATATAAGATTAAGCACTTGTCAGATGAACTAATGAGTTTTGGATTGATTCCTGTCTTCTGCAATGCTACTAGCATTTTTGACAGATATGATTTATAGGCCATTCTTTGGGCCTGTTCATGAGAAAAGCTGTTTATTTTGGTTGATGGACAGGGTTTCTAATGTTCCCAGTGGAGTGTGCAGATGGCAGGAAGGACAGTAATCTTTGAGACCATCTCTCAATGTCTAGGGTATGTCTCTTATAAATTTGTAATCAAGATCTCAAGAAACTAATGTGGGCAGACTTCCTTTGAAATTGTTTTTGCGACCTTTGGCCAGCATAATGCTCCCTGAAAAATGTATGTCTGGTACTTTTGCTGCTTAGTAAATGGAGCTTGTATAGGCAATCAAGAAACTATACTTTCCTTTTTAACTGATGTGACACATATACACAGAGTTTTGCACATTTTCAGTTCTATTGCCTTTGGCTTAGGAGACTTTTTTTTTGGTACGTTTTATGTCTATGGATATTTAGTGCACTGGTAGACTTAAAAAAAAAAAAAAGGCAGCCAGGCAGTGTTGGAAAATTAATAGAATCTCTAAGGCATGAAGATAACATATCTAAGCAGTTGCACTGCTGAATAATATTTATTCTCTCTATTCTCTTCTGCTGTTCTTGCCATTGATTGTTATTTTTCTTTTCTATTTTGTCTTGGTCATAATTAGATTGTACAGTCTTGGAATGTAGGCCTGGTCTAAGCTGATATGGCTGCATCGACTGAAATAAAAGCTGTACCAATACAGAGAAAACATGGGCCTGTCTGCTCTCACTTTCTTACTTCCAAAACTAAATAATCAGTTTTTAAAGAGGGTCTAAAATACACTAACACTCATATAAGCATCTCCTAAAAGCTTCAGAGAGGAAGAATGATTGTGGTATGAGTGTAGACATCTAGGATGGACTGTTTCCACAGCTGTCAGGTGATGAATGTTGACCATGCTGAGACGATCCCACAATTTGACTCAAATTCCAGTCCTGCACAGGTCGGCTGTCAAAAATTTGACTTCCTAGCACTAGAAATATAGGAAGTTTGATTTTTGGAGAATGTAAACTGCTGTCATATTAAACCTTAGGCTTAAAAGTTTGAAGCCTTTGACCTTTTCAGTTACTCAGATCCTTTTGGTCTCTTGAGTCCTACTACTAGTCCCAAAGATGGGACATTTTTTTCTCACCTCCCTGTAGCAATGTATCTGAATAACTTAGGCCATTCCCTGTAGCAGCCAAACTGTTTGTAGATAAAAAGACCTGCAGTCTTGTTTTTCAGAGTTCTCAAGGATTCGTCAAGGCTATGGGAGCAACAACAGGTCTAAAAATAATGAGCAAGAGCCTGGGAAAGTGTCTACAAGAAATGTAGAACTCAGAAGGCACACGGCGTGGTGATGGACACTTGACCAATTAGGTGCCCTGAAGAATGAGTACCTGTCTGATGGACAAGTGACTTAGCCAATCGAGAGACACCTGTATCCGTGAACAGTAGTGCTAGGAACTAAAACTGTGGCTTTATGTAAACAATAAATGGCTTCTGTTGGAATCATATTGATTTGTTTATTTCAGTAGCCTATTTCCCCCCACACCTCCGTTTCTCAAGTGTGCATATGTCTTAAAACAAACCCTAAATTTTCAAGAAGACCATTCTGTCTCTGCACCCTTGTGCCTCTGGGATAATGATTTTTCCTCAGTAAATGCAAAATCCAAGTTGAACATCAGCAGAGGAATAATGATGCTCCATTGGAGAGCTGAGACCCTGAAGAATTGACTGCCTGTGTTATCTCCACAGGCCTTTGGCTCAGCTTGGGGTGGTCTTGGGCACACAAGACATCCACAAAGGACAGACAGAGGTGGCATAGAACCTGTAGAACAGTTGCGCCCTTCTGGATAGGCAGCTATTTAGTATCTGTGATTAAGCACGTAATTCAATCCTTGAACATACTTCTAGGAAGTCTCCTGCTTCAATCCTGGCTTCCATTTTTCTTCCATTTTCCTTCCCCAGTATGGCCACCAAAAGCATGCTGGGTGATGAAAGAAACACTAACAAGAGTATCAGCAGAGCTGGAAACCAGATCTGTGAAGCAAACAAGGACAGCCAAGGCAGCAAGAAGCTTGCAACGTTTCATAACTGATGGAAATCACAGAAACGTAATATTTTCCAAAATATGTTAAATATTAGGAAGAATTAGAGATTAACAAGATTAGATATAAGGAAGAAATTCTTGCTTGTGAGGGTAGTGAGGGCCTTGCCCAGAGCAGCTGTGTGTCCCCCACCCTTGGGAGTGTTTAGGGCTAGGTTGGATGGAGTTTGAAACAACCTGGGATAGTGGAAGGTGTCCCTGCCCATGGCAGTGGGTGGAACTGGATGATGTTTGAGGTCCTTTCCAACCCAAACCATTCTGTGATACTAATTAATGAGGTCATTGAGTACTAAGATAATTTTTTATATCTTGCAATAGGACCCAAAGTATAGGGAAAAATTAAGCTCCCAAGTCAGCACTGGATCAGAAAAGCCCTAAATCCCAACAGCCCTTTTATACATTGGACACACATTATTTGATGCCAGAGTTGTTCCTTGGCTCAGAGGGCTTTACCCTCTTTGTACACAACATCCTAAATATCCTGAGTAGGTTTTGCCTTCCGTTGGCTTCAGTTAAACAACATAATCACTTTTCAAACGAATTTGTAGTCCAAGCACCTCTTTGTTCTCTCTTTAGGGAGATGCCAGGTCTCTCTGTTGAGGCTGCAAATTATTGCATTACATTACTGAGGTATAAAATCTGTGCTGAAACACTGCCACTTGTAACCTCAGAGCTGCTGCCTCTTTGTGAGCTCACAGGTTGTGGTGGGTTTGGAGCTGGGCTCTGCATGCAAATGCAGTGTAGACACAGTGTCAGCCTCCTCATTTACAAATTACACCATTTTTCTCTAAAGGTTTATCACTAAACCTTTATTCCTAAGTGCTCCAGCTTATTCCTTCTTATCTAAGCCTGCATGTCAAAACTGTCTACAATTTCAGGTGAGTTCTCACTGCACATCTGTGCAGGAAAAATTAGTGATTGCTTGCCTCTAGTGAAGATGCCTCACTGAACAATCACAACTGCTTTACCCACGTCTGTGTGCTGTTGAACACTCTTCTCCTACTACTGTCAGGAGTATCCTGATCTTCCCTCCCTTAAGATGTTTTTAAGTGAAGATGTAGCAGATTGCACATGAAGTTTTTTGCTATTGCTCTCTCTAATGAACTCCCACATTGTGGCAAGAAATTTAACCATCTTTAAACCTGACTACTACATTAGCCACTTCCTGTTTCCTCCAATTTTTCTTCTGCATTGATGATGTCTTCCTCCTTCAAGTAATTAGCAAATTTCATAAGCAATCTCCAGTACTTCATGTCAAGATTGTTTAAAAAACTAATAATGCATGACCCAGCCTCTTTAGTAATAATAGTAGGCTGTTTCTAGACTTCTATTGCCTCTTGTTATACAGTTTCTTTGCTCTTTAGAGAATCTTGAAGGAATCCTCATTTTCTATTCCCTAACAAAAATATCTTATGTGGCAACAACTAAACTTAAAATTATGATTTAGCTCTACTGCACTGATGACAGGTTTTTTAACAAAAACTGTTTGATTTGAGAAAGATATTTGATTTTAACTGCGCAAATTCTCCATTATTTTCATCATTAGACTATTCTTTCCTTGGAGTTATGCATATGATTGAGATCAACTAATAAACCTGAAATGTAGTGGATAATTCGCTTTCCATTTGCTATCTATGGTGCCAAGATTTTTATTTTCCTTTTGTTATACATTAAAGTTTTTTTATTTTTCTTTTGTTACACATGATAACACCTAATGTAACCCTGACATGATGTGATTCACACATGATATGGTTCTTAGGACTTTCTTGTGCATCGCCAGGAGTTGGACTTAAATGATCCTTTTTTATTCCTTCCAACTCAAACTATTGTGTGATTCTCTGATTTTGTGAAATATTTTTTTCTCAAGTTGTTATTTTAAAGGAGTTTGTGACAGTATCTATCACATCCAAGGGCATTTAGGAATAAAACTCATGAAGCATAGGCTCTATATTGTTTGTTGTCATTTTAGGACCCATATCTTAATTAACATTCCAACCTTATTAGGAAAATTATTTTAAAAGAAGGAAAAAAAATACCTTGTTTTAGGACCATATGCTGGCAATGGTTTCTTTAGTTTCAGAAAATGGAAGAATAAGGGTTGTGCTGAATTCCCACTCCTTCCCCATCGCCTTCAACTCATGCTCATTGGAGGATGTTCCAGCTGCCACAAGCTGTATGTCCTCTGCCCCAGCAGCAGAACAAAGCAGATTTTCCTCAGCCAGGGGTGTGAGGTTTCCCTTCCCTTAGCCTCTTTATGTCTGCTTTGGCTTAGGCATAGTTTATACTCACAAATTCTTCGGGATATTAACTTGTTTACAGTAAATTCCTACGAAAATTCATAAAGTCAATTCAGGGCTCAGAATGAAAACTCACTTTGAGCTGCAATTTTATTGACCCCTGCAGTCAATAAATCACCCCTCCCTCAAATGAGTGAGAGAGGGCCGCACAAAACACATTTCTCACCATTGTTTTTCTTTGCTTTGATCTGTTAAGAGCAAAAAGGATTCTGCTTCCCTTATTTGGCCCCCACAGGTTAAAAGTACAGATGAAATTGGGTGAAATAGTACAGCTGTCACCTACTGGTTTCAAATGATGCTCTGGGAAAGGATTGTTCAGGACTTCAGGTGGCAGATGATTTTTTTTTTTCCTCATACTGCAGATCAAAAATCATTTATTGGAAGGAAAAAAATGTTCTTAAAAAAATTCTTTTGGCGTGACATTATAGGCACTCCAAACTTCATCTTCTGTTCTCAAAACTCTGCTATTCAAAGCCAGTATCAAATGAATCAATCCCAGACTCTTATGGATGATTATTACTTCTGTGTATGTAGCAATTAAATCTCATGGACATGACTCTTCTCATTTTCCATCTGTTCTGTGCCAACGAGCTGTACCAGTGACCTTTTCTACAACCACGGCCATTCTCTGTTTGTACGGCAATTTCCCCACTTGTGAAGTGAAAATAATGACAACTTTCTTTCCAAGGGCATGGGAAGATATAACAATGAATGATGTCCCACGGGCCTAATTCAAAGTCCACTGAAGTAGCTAAGAACCTTTCAGCTGACTTCAACATGCATTCAATCAGGTGCTGTAAAAGCCAGATCATTCTACTGCACGCCAAATCTCAGGGCTGGTGTAGCCCCCTGCTTCAGGCAGCAAATCACATAGCAATCAACCCTAATTTCTGGAAGCGGATTTGTTTATTAATTTATTAATTGTTAATTTTGCATTCCATAACTTTCAGCCCTTGGCAGGTCCCCAGTAAAAGCATATAGTGTTTGTTGTCCAGAATGCTGTTCTGTGATTTCCCATCTGATTCCTATAGTGAAGGTTTTAATCTGTTTGGTGCAATTACTGAAAGAGAAGGATGGAAGTATGATCAATTGGTATGTGTGGATATGTTCAGTTTTTTTTTTCTTTTCATCCTCAAATGACAAATTCCTTAAAATTTTTCAAGCTGGTGCAGACCTCTGGATAAATTTTATTTACAGATATCTTTATGTCAAATGTCCACATATGACCTTTTTCTGCAGCCTTTCCTGTAACTTTCAGAATTAGGCTGTGCACCTTAGGCTATGTCTGTCCTGGTAAATTAGATGTTTCCAATGCTGTTCTCTGACAGTGAGACCAACAGGGGAGGATCAACCCAGTTCACACAAATAACATTTTTTTGCTGTCCAGAGATGAGTGGCTGTATGTAAAGTGCCAGATGAAATTGGCTTCCTGCCCATGAAAACTTCCAGTCTATTCTGGGGACTGTTTGTAAGACTGAGAGTCAGCCCAGGTCAGTGCCACATAAGGTAAAACTTCTACTAAGAGTTTGAAAGGTTGTTCTTCAGAATCTGGGAATGCTCTTGGGCAATTCAAACCCCTGAGGAAAGCAGAATGTGTGGTGCCTTTTGATGAATAAACCATTTCATTTAAGATCAGAAAAGTGTGGTGCATCCAAGAAAATTCAGGCATATAATCTGGTCACCTGACACCATCGTCAGCTACCTCTGTTCATAGCTAATGAAGAAAAACATGTGTCTCCAGAGACTTATCTAGAGAAACAGCATGATGTGTGAGGAGTTTTGCTGCCTTTATGTAGTAGGAAGTCATGAACAATTTGATTCCCATGAGACTTGGAAAATCCTGCTCTTCACCTAATACAAAAAAAATCTCTAATTCAAATTTTCTTCTTTTTTTTTTCTTTTTTTTTTTTTTATTNTTTTTTTTTTTTTTTTTAGTTTTTTGAAAAATCTATGCTTAATTCCTGATTTTATAAAATAAATTGTATTTGGAGAGAGGAAAAATTATACCTGAAATTAGTTGAGTTTATTCACAATGAAGACTTAAGACCAAATCTCATGGCAAAGATGGGAGAAACATTGGTGCTTTGCCTGGGAAAGCTGTGAAATCTCCAGCATGGGAGTATTTTAAGAATAGCCTATGCAAACTTGTGCATGATGATATTTTCCTGGGGTAAAGGAATGGACCAAGAAGCCCACTGAGACCCTGATTATTTTTATTATTTGGAGCTCAGGGTTTTATGGAGTAGCAGTGGTTAAAATCTTATAACTGGAATTTCATGTCACCCTCCTGGGAAAAAAAAAGTAATCAAATTAGAGTTTTCAGTTTTGAAGAATGTAAAAATATCCCTATTTTGTCAATGTCAGTGATTATATTAGCTGACATTTTGCATAATGTAAAACTTTTAAATAAAGTTGTTTAATAGTTACATGCCCTTCTCCAATGATTTTTATGTTAAGATCTAAAAGTAAATGAAAGAAACTTTTTATCTACTGGTGTTAACATCATATCAATTTATGGTTAGTGAAACAGTTCTTCAACAGAAGAACAACAACAAAAAAAAGATAATTCTGAAACATTTGTGAATCCTGTAAGACCATACTTTTGACCATGTTTTCAAGCTTTAAGAGCCAGTTTGACATCCATACCCCAAGTCAATAAAGTACTTGAAATACAAATTTTGCTGCCAATTTTGACAACATACTGAGACCTGTGTTCCATAGATATGCCTAAATCAAAATATTTGGACATTCAAACATCATCCTGGGAGAAGGAAGCAGGTGGACCTGAAGAGTAGATGCAGTTTGCATTTGCTGACATAAATTAAAACTGCTTCAAGGAGAGCTTAAAAATCTGTTTCTGGTCTTTGCAATTCAGTGTTGAGGACTCAGATCAGTGACCCTGTTTATCTCACCTTTTAACCATGATGTTATACCTCTTGTTTCTGGAGAATTCAGCCACATTTCAGCTTAGTAATGGCTCTCACCTTCTAATTTAATTTTTTTGCAGTGTAATCTACTAACCCATTGTTTACTACTGGAATGAAATTATTTGTTGTTATCCCTTTTTTTTTTTTTTTTTT
>VZDJ01000079.1:1185664-1272749 GCA_008694505.1 Cyanoderma ruficeps | reverse complement strand
TTTTTTTTTTTTTTTCCTTTTCTCCTCTCCTTTGGAACCAATTACTAAAGTAACTCTGAAACAGCTAATGTGAAATACAGTCTTGCCAATCAGCAGATTTTCCAGGAGCATTCATCAGTCAGCTGTCTGCAGCTCTGAGATGGAGCTTAACTCTTGCTAAATTAATAAAAAGAAACCATCTGGAAGACACTTTTCTCCTGAGCAAGAAGCAAAGACATACTGGTTGTTCACTAGTGTCATTACAAAGCACTTGTGGAATGTCAAGAACAATGGAAATTGTTTCACATGTTTACCTGTGTTCTCACAGCCCTTAATTTCATGGTGATTTTTTGTCTCCTTTGCTGGACTGGAATTTCTGCCTTGAGGCATGACCATAGCATAGTGCAGAGGGCTCAGCTCAGATGTGGGGAAGTTAATTCATGGCAAATCCCAGGTCTGCCCATTTCTGAACCTGTGAGGGAAGCCACGACAGGATCCCAAATCAGTGCAGGGCAGACCAGTGAAGTGAGCCTTCGTGAAGCCAAATGCAAAGAAGCCCAGAACAGAAGCACTCAAAAAAGTAGGAGAAAGGATGACAGGGCACAGATAACAATAATGTAGAAAACAGAGCTTAATTTCTAAATGCCAGTGTGACAGATATAAAATACATATATAAAACACACATTCAACTGCTAGTCCATCACAAGATAAGGTGGCACTAATGGGAAAGAAACTTTCTTCAAAACAGTTTCCTGTGTCTTTTCACTGTGGTGTGCAAGAGCAGCTGGAAAATTCTCAGCACCCTCTTCTGAGGAACAGGGGAGCAAAACCTTTTGTAGGGTTTCTGAAGGAAACTGAAAACGTACCAGTCAACAACTATGTATTCCCACAATGTTTAGTTTTATTGCCCTGCTATAAGTGTCCATGTTTTCATAGGGGCTTTTTCAAGTGTTTTCCAAGATAATGTATTTTTTCTATCAAAACATGCCAGAAATGGATTCACTCTAACACAGTTCTAGAAAGAAACTAATTTTGATTTGAGTATGTTCAACTAAAATTAATCGTCAGTACATGCAAAACAGTGGAAATGAGGTAAGACTTTCACTGTAAAAGCTCCTAGAGGTAACATAAAATGGACTAATGTTCCTATTAGGCTTATCACACTTGGAAGATTTCAGAGTCTGCATAGATTGATTTCCTCTTGGCACAAAGCCTGGACATTTAGAAGGACATTTAAAAGGATTTGCAATTTAGACAGTTTTAACACTACTCAAAAACCCCCCGTGTATTATGGGAGGTGCATCTACTTCTAAACCAGAAGTTGACTGAGCAATTTTAGTGGTCTATCCTCTATATTCATACAAGATTCTCATAGGAAAGTCACATAAATGACATTGTAGCTAGCTGTCCCTCTGTTTGATATTTTCCTCTTATTTATGTGGCTGATTGGTTGGTTTTGGTTTTGTTTTGGTTTTGTTTTTCCTGTAGCTTAGTGTACACTTTGGAGGGTCAAACTCACAATTCACCTTTAAACTTCAGTGAACCTCAGGATTTTTGCTGGCCCTCTGCCCAGCACAAGCCACAGTCGTAGGAGCCACACTTTAAAAAAAAACAACAAAACTTTCCTCATATGCCTTTTGCTTTTTCTTCCTAGAGGATATGTTTCGTCAACACAGAAGATTGGAAAGTATTATCATTCATCCTTTTCTACCTCACTATTTAGCTAATACACTTGAATTTTCAGTTAAATGGATGTGTTTAACATAAAACCCCAGTTACATTCATACACTTGTAGAAGCACTTAGGTTGGAAAATCCCTCTAAAATCATCAAGTCCAACCATTCCACCAGCACTGGCAAGGACACCACTTAAACCATGTCCCCAAATGCCACACTTCTTTTAAATCCGTCCAGGGATTGGGACTCAGCTGTGCCAGGGCTGGACAACCCTTTGAGTGAAGAAACGTTCTGTAATATCCAATCTAAATTTCACCTGTGACAACTTTAGGCCATTTCCTCTCATCCTGTCAAGTTGCCAATAGCTGGGGTTTCCTTAGTAGGAGAGGTTTTTTTCTATTTCCTGAAAGCTCTCGCTCACTGCTGTTAAATGTACCTCAGGGATAAAGACTGACTTTTTTCCAGATGCACATGTAGTACCAGTGACCCAAACTATGTCTTCTACAGTGTCAGAGAGAACAACTACATTTAATTTATACCCACAGTTCCTTGGTAGTCACTATGATCAAACTTATTTTGACAAAAATTCACCCACTCTGTGGTTTTCCTCCATGATTTTTAAACAACCACTTTTCAGTAGGGCTGTTGATGAAAGGTTTCTCTTCACACAACACTCTAAGTAAAGTCAGAAAACTGTCAGCTCTGGCAGATTGTGCCTGGTCTCTGTAATTGAATTTGATTAAGAGTTTTGTTGCCATCACTGGCTTTATTCCCTTCCTATGTAAACATTTTACATCTTCTTATTGTTAAATATTGTTTTGCTTTGTTTATTTGGTAGAGCTGCCACAGAAGATGAACATTCAAATATAGAATTAATGAACATTGATGTCATTGTGTTGAAAGGAACATAAGGTTGGGAGGGGGGGAAAGAGACATTCTAATTATTGGAGTGTTTGGTAGGAGTTTATTTTACAAACACTATCATTATGTTGACAACAGTGAGTCAATATGTTCCACTAGGCTTTTGTTGCTTTCAGGAATGAGAGGGTGGAGCACGGATACTGTTTGCTTCATAGCATGCATTCTATTTTGAGGTCATTGGCCAGCCTGGCTGCCTGAAAATGGGGGGGAAAAAGAATTTCTGCTTCCTGGTATCTGAGCCCCATTTAGATAATGTAAACCAAGTGGAAAAAATAAAGCTAAGAGGCATTTATGCTGAAGTTGGCAGCCACAGGATCACAGAATCATGGACTGGGTTTGAAGGGACCTTAAAGCTCATCTTGTTCCACCCCCCTGTCATGGGCAAGGACACTTCCACTTTCCAACTCTCATTCCATCCTAAAAGGATGAGCAATACAGAAAGGTTTTCAGGGTTCTGTACAATCACTCTCATGTACATGGCCCTTCCACATCAGATGCAAGACTCAGTGCAACAGCTCTGACACAGAGACCTCTTGGAGCAACATCCAGAGGCCAACTGACTCCGTTCCCTGAATTCACTGCAACAGAAATGAGTGAAGAGCAAAAAATATTAATCTTCTAGTAGTGAAGACAGAAAGATATTTTTGAAAGCATACATACAAATATGCTTAAACTCCTGAAATAAAGATGGTGTAATTTTCTTTTAAAATGCTGAAAGCTTTGTCTTCCTTGGAAGGACAAAAAGTTCTTTGAAAATGAGTTATTTTACCAGCAGTTTACTTACAAGTTGTGTGTCTCAGTATAGCAGAGACACCCAAATTAGAAACATATCTTTGAACAAAGCTGCTCAGATCTCCTTTATAATGAAGAGAAAAGAATGGCCAGAGAGAGTAGATTTTTCTATTTTAAATTGAAAACTTTAAAATACATTTAAAACATCTGCAAGGCTGTGCCTAAATTAATTACAGCTTTTTGTGTGTGTGAATGCGTGTGTGTCAGGAATTAAAAGAGCTCTGGCAAATAGATTTGAGAGAGAAACAAAACCATCTTTAAATTTTCTATCAAAAGTCCTCAATACTTGTTTTCAAATTAATTACTCTCTATGATGCCTATGCCTACATCACCAGTCACTGTTTTCTACTCTCCTGAATTACGGACAGGTCTTCCAAAATATATTCTTGCTAAACACTTCAATGAAGCCACAGGAATTATTTCTCCATAAATTAGTCCCCATGTCTTTTTTGTGCTTAAAAGACTAGGTATCCTATAGGGCTGTGGAAATAAACCTTACTTAGAATTAGCTCCTTTAGCAGCGTGGTTGAATAAATGGCATTTCTTACCCCAGTGGCAGCTCCATTACACCCAGACTGTGTAACACACCCAGGTGTGTTTTTTGGTTTTATCGGTTTTCTGTATATATTTATTTCTTGCTTTTATACTGTTTTCATAAGTTATAATGGTTTGTTCCATGTACCCCATGTTTAACCCTTCATGGTTTCCCCTGAGTTATAGTTATGTGTCAATCATCAGTTAAGGAACCCCTGAGCCCTGTCAGTCACTTTGGGGCCTCTCCCTGTGTCTGCAAAGTTCTAGTGAGGGCGCCGAGTGATGGGGCAGGATGCAAGGAGTTCCCTCCCTTGCATTATTGATTTGTTCTACTGATTGTCATTTATGCACAGGGCCACCCCCTCCATACCCCGGGCTGGCTCCCCACTGTGCCCTTCCCCCTTTCTCCACCCCCACACTTAAGGTGTTACGCGAGGGAGATCTGTGCTCTCATGGGCAGACAGTCTGGTGGACACATGGTCCTGCATGGGCCTTAATAAACTCCAGCAGAAGTTCCCCATCAGAGTCCTTCCTTTATTCCTCACCATTGCTCACACTGCCGCTGTGGCAAGGACCCACAGGATCAGGGAATTCTCTCAGGATACGGAACCGTACCTTCACTGTGGCCGGTGTCAGGGCTGGCCAGGCAACGCGGGACAGGGGGCCCGAGACACACCGGACCACCGCAGGCTGAGGTCATACTTTCTCATTAATGAGGTAGCTGTAATGGGGCCCAAAACAGGATAAATAGAGAGGGAGTCTTCAATCAAGTTCGTTCTCACTATATCAGTGCACTGCAGGCATATCTAGTTAGCTTTCCATTAGTGTTAATCAAGCATGGTAGTTGTGCATCAGCTGGGAGTTAAACCTTAGCCTGCAATTTTGTACCATTCAGAGCCTTTGATTTAATTTCTTGCACTGAGTATGAGACCAGGGATAGGTCTGAGTTGATTTGTAGCCACAGTGATTAGACCACTGTAATTGATATATGATTAATCAATAGTTATGCTGCAATTCATCAATGTCAAATTTATGAATTGCATGATAATTAATTTTGTCTTTGCCTTGATTTTTAAGCACATGAGAGTTCACATTTTGATTATTACTTGTATTTTTAACTATAAAATCTAAACCTGGACAAGCATGGTGTGACTAAGTAAGTCAAACAAGGAAATCCCCACAGGGATGACAGGTAAGACCTGTTTGGTACTCCAGGATGGTGATTCTGACCCAGCTGCTATTCACACTGGCAGAAGGACAGACCCAGAGCTTTCTAAAGGGAAGGAGGCAGACCTGTGATGAAAGGCCAGCTCTGGAACAGCCAGGTCATGGGATGTGTCCCGTGGATGTTGCATTTCCAAAGTGCAAAGCCCCCTCATCAACCTGGGCAGGCACCTCCTTCCCACGGCAGTGACATCTAGCCAGTTTCTTTCACTGAACTCCATGGAAAAACCATTGTTTCACAAAAATAATAATTCCTTCTTTGGTATAGTAACGCAAATACCCCAGGTGGCTGCTTCTAATATGCAGTCCTTGGAGGGCAGTGAGTGTATCAGCCAAACATGTGTGGCTTCCATTGTTAACAGCAGCAGCCAAACACCAAAATGGGCTATCAGACATCCAGGAGAACAAACTGCAGATTTTCCTGCTTGCTTTTTACCCTGGGAGCCAGAGGAGTTTAATGTTTGTAGCTAAAACCACAACCGGTGAAAATCCCCTGTAAGGAGAGCAGGAGAAGACAGGAGAGAGAGACAGGGACAAGATGAATTTCTTTACAGTTTTGCAGTTGGCATTGTCAGTGCTGTGGAAGTGCTCCCCCATCGTGTCTCCCTAATTTGTGAGTGGAAGGAGTGGCACAGGGGGGAGCAGAACCAAACATCCCCCACATTTAGTATTTTGTGTTGCCCTTTCCCATCATTTATTTAAAAAGGAATATAAATCAGCTGACAATGTTTTTTCAGAGTAGGAAAGAAAGCTCAATAGAAAATCTTTTTCAGATTTCAAAATATTTCAAAGAAATGCCTGAAAAAGCTAAAAAACTTTTTTTTTTAAATTTGTAATTGTTACATATCCCACACACACATACACACACTAAGGACACTTAAACCATTTGCACTTTCTTTAAATTTTATACCACACTTCACCACTTCTCCCAAGACAATCCAGTACTCTAGAACTGGATTTACAATAATGTATAGATACAGAGTAATTGTTTTTTTGAATGTCTACAAAACAAGAGAAAAAAATAATAATTTAAAAATACCCTGTTAGCGGTGCTGGGGGAAAGTGCAGCACTGTTGGAACAGCAAATTAATCTGGATTTATCTCCAGAGAGGAGGATTTAATCTCATTTGTATCCTGATCACTATGCACTGTGCCTAGCTGGGATAAATATTTTTAAAATATAGACGTCAGCCTTTGCTGTGTGACTGAAATGCATATTTGCTACAACAGCACTCAGCTGATGTCACCAGCCCCTCTCCACAGGCATACACCCACAGGCCAACCCTGACCACCTGGTTCTGGTTCAGATCCATAGCCCTGGGCTCTCCTGGATAGTGGTTTGGCTTCAGATTTAAATATGTGTGTGAAAACACAGCTTTGGCAAGATTAACTATTACTATATTGCTTTCCAACCTGATTATTAGATTATTATCCATCCAAGCACTCACTTGAGTAGATATAGTGACATTATATATATACATATATATATATTTATGATACACATGTGATTCTCTTTGATTGAAGGATTATGTTTCAAGCACAAAGAATTGGCATTATGAAAATATATATTTACATTAACAAATAGAGGGTGTAAGAACCACAGATCCAGAAGAGCATTACAGGCTAAAGGGTATTGAAGGCAAAAAGCAAACAGGACACTCAGATGAGGGATTTTAGATGTGGGAAAGCCTAATTAATTGTATAATGGATTTGCTGACTGAAAATTTAAATCATAATACATGTAATAGAAGAATCTGAAAGAAATATGCCAGGAGTATCTTTTTACAAGTCTGTGCTACTATAAAGCTTCTTACTCTGCTTTTGTGCTTTCTTCATTTAATTTCCTCTTTTACTTTGTTCCTGTTATTAAGCCTTCCAATTTTTTTTTTGCTCACTGTTTGTCTAGACAATAAAAATTGTGTCAAAAAATTGTTATTTCATTTTATATAATGGAACCAGAGCAGAAGAACACTAAGTCCCCTTGATTTTTAGGACTTACACAGACAGTTTATAGTAAAAGCCTAAAATAACAACCAGATTTCCTGAAGCCAAACTCAGGTCTTTAACCACAATGCTTTGCAACCCAATAGGGATTTTTATTTCTCTTTAATGAGCTGTTGTATTAACTTTAACAAATATTACAGTTAAATTCCAGTCAAGCACGAAGAAGCAAAGCAAACATTAGGTCACTGTTAACAGCCTCAGGATGGTGTCTCAGATAAAAGGAACTCTGCAATGAGTTTGAGGACATATAAAAGTCTGGAATACCAGCTCCAAGCATGACTATGTATCTGAGAGACTACAGGTCATCCTGGGATGTAAATCAAGGGGAACAAATGGTCTCTTTAAAGTTAGGACACAAAGGTGATGCCATTCCCATAAACACAATGCCACCACCATATAACTTTTCCAAACATCATTAGTGCCAACACTGGGATTCTGTGTCCAGCCCTACATGTTCATAACAGACACAGACCTTTTCAGAAGAAAGGTGGAAACACAAAGGAGAACAGCAAGGTGGTCATGAAGTTGGAGGGTGGGGGAAAAGCTGCGGTGGTCCGGTGTGTCTCAGGCCCCCTGCCCCGCGTTGCCTGACCAGTTCTGACACCGGCCGCAGTGAAGGTACGGTTCCGTATCCTGGGATACTTCCCTGATCCTGTGGGGCCTTGCCACAGTGGCAGCGTGAGCAATGGCGAGGAATAAAAGAAGGACTCTGATGGGGAACTTCTGCTGGAGTTTATTGAGGCCCACACAGGACCATGTGTCCAGCAGAACATCTGCCCATGAGAGCGGGGTTCCTCTCTGTACAGCAGCTTATAACAGGGAAGGAGCAGGGGGTAGGGCACAGTGGGGAACCAATCAGGGGTGTGAAGGATGTGACCCTGAACATAAATGACAAATATTATAACAAATCAATAACACAAGGGAGGGGACAACCGGGATCCTGCCCAATCACTCGATGCCCTCACTAGAACTTTCTAGACATCAGGGCGAGGCTTCGAGGTGATGGACTGGACCCATAATTATGATTGATTGATGATAATTATAACTGGGGTAAACCAGAAAGCGGTAAAACATGGGGTACATGGGACAAACCATTATAACTTATACTAAACAGTATAAAACAAGGAATAAATACATATATAAAACTGATAAAACCAGAAAACACACCACTACAAAAAGCCTTTTAGTGAGGCTGAGGAAAATCCCGTTCTCAGTCTTAACCAAGAAAAGGTTAAAGTTCAATTTGATCAGTCTGCAAGAATCTGCAAAAGAGAGGATAACTGACAGTCAGCTCTTTAATCTAAGAAAGGGGAAACATAATGAGTTTCAAAGGTTCATGGTAGAAGATAAATTCAAACTACAAATTGCTTCACTTCTTTAACACTGAAAGTTATAAACCACTGGAACATTTTGTCATAGAGCATGATGGATTCACTTTTGCTTGAAGTCTTAAATCAAGACTAAATACTTTTAGAAAGAGATATCTAGCAGTTTAACTAGACGTTATATACCTTAGAAAATAATAAGAAGGTGAAATTGCTTTTGTGTGTGCTATGTGGGAAATTACACACCGCCCTCACAGTGATCTGCTTTAGTTTTAGGTGTCAGTACTATAATTGTGCTGTGGTAAGCACCAACACCTGCAGTCAGATACCCTGCTCAGGTTCTGCAGCAGATGCAGTTTCAGATATGAGACCAGAGCAGGCATGTTTGGAAATCATAAAACCAGGCACGGCTCACATACCTGAACAGCAGTCCATGAGAGGCATTTTGACAAGAAGCCAGTTGCCAGAATATTTATCCATCAGGAAAATAGGTCCCTTCCCATATTAAAGGAAACTGAGTATGAGAAGCTGAGAAACAGAGTAGAGTAGCATCATATAGTATTTTATGCAGGCAGAGTAATCCTCTCACCTCCTGCTGCTGGATTGCAGTGGGAGCCAGGGGCTCGGCAAACACTCGGGGTTACCTGCTTGCCGATATCTGATCTGATCCGGTCACAAAACATGCACACATCATGGAATAGAACCACAGAATAGTTTGGGTTGAAAAGGAGTTAAAGCCCATCTCCTTCCATTCCTGCCATGGGCAGGGACACCTTCCACTATCTCAAGGATCCATCCAACCTTGCCTTGAACTCTTCCAAGGATAGACATCCGCAACTTCTCTGGGCAGCTTCTGCCAGTCTGACCAGCTGAAATCAATTTTGTAAAATTAGGGACTTAGATGATCAATTTCAATACTAACCTGTGTTATAAGCTTGAGATTTAAGACTACAGGCCATTTTTTTACACAGAGACTTGTTTGTTTAAAAATAATTGTAGGAACACTGTTTTTCTCCTGTTTAGATAGCAGCACCAAGGGCTCCTGCATTTCACTGAAAGGTTGATGAGTATTTCTCTCTCTATCTTAATTAAATTTGAATTCCAATTACGAGATGGCAGATGCTCCATTTCTTGTTCTGGCTGAGATCTCTCATGTTGTTTACATCCCACCTTTGGGAAGGTTGTTACGCCTGCTTATTTCTTCCTGGGAAAGGCATAAATAGCATGCACATTCAGGGTATTCTTTCTGAGTTTGCATTATCTGTGTGGATATTGCTAAAAATATATGGAGTGGTTTACTAGTGCACTGAGGTCTGAAGTGAGATTTTATTTCATAGACAATTTACAAATGTCTCCTGTGCTGCACTGAATGTCATTCCCAAATGTCTTCTAGACAAGAACTGGCCAGAATTTTTTTTTGCTAGTGTGTTTTTCATCAACTGGAACAGTTTCATTAAAATCAATATATCTGTGGGGTGTGGGTGTCTGTGTGGGGGGAGGAGGTAGATACATCTATCTTCCCAGCTCAGATTTCCTCAGAAAGGTTTCTTGGTTCTTGCAGAGACTGTTCCAGTAGTGACTGTCACTAATTCCAGATAGCTTCAATCTCTCCTCTTGTTCCCTTCCAGATATTAATCAAAGGTTCATATTCCAGTGAAAACATATTGTATTTAAAAATACTTATTAAGAGTGCAATCTTTTACCACTCTGGCTCAAGATAAGGGTGAGAAGAACAGGACATCACCAAAACAGTTCCCACCACTGCACTATCAGTTTTTTCCTAAAGTTATATTGGATCCCCATTCCTACTTTGTTGTCGTCTGGTGAAAACAGCATTTCTAGTATTTGGAAAATCTCTACAAACTGGTTGTTCAACTGTCAAAAAAGCAGCCTAATTTTTTCCCCCTTCATCACTCAGAGCCTTTCAGCCCTGTTCTGGTCCATGGTGGTTACACTGGACCAGCAAAAGGTTTTTCTCTCCCAGCTGGTGTTTGAGTACTGTGAGGTTTTCCTGCAGAGGCCCGTTTCCTCATTTTAGCATCATATTAGGCAGTCCTAATGTCACTAATATTTTTAGCTCTATTTTCATAAGGGCTCTTTCTCTACTGCATAAAGTGATAACTTTGCAAGTCCTAGGAAGTCACAGCAGACAGGTTTTTAACTTCTTTAGCACATCCTTTATAATGAAACCTCCCAATCCTTAGTAATATTTTAGTCCTTTCTCAGATTTCTCTGATAGTCAAAGATATCAGTGTGGCAGTGTGCATTTGTTGTCTGTGTTTCTTACGTACCTTCTAGATTGTTCTTATGCTGTTTATGTAATGGTTCGTTCCATGCGCCCCTCTGGTTTGTTTTCCCTTGGTTTGCCCCATTACAGTTACCTGTCAATCATTGTTATGTAACCCCTGGGCCCTGTCTGTCACTCTGGGGCCTCTCCCTGCACCTGGAAAGTTCCAGGGAGAGCCTTGAGCCTGATTGGACAGGATCCCATTCCCCCCTCCTACTCCCCTGTGATTTGTTACTGTATATGTCCCTTATGTTCAGAGCCACTCCCCATTGGTTAATGGGTGAACCCATCCCCCTGTTCCACCCCCACATAAAAGTTGTTGCACTCGGGTGTTCCTGGTCTCTATAAAGGTAGGCTCTGTGGGTGAAGGTCTGCTTGGCGGGGGTTCCAATAAACTCAGACGGTTGCACCCTTTCCAGAGTCCCCTCTTTATTTCTTGCCATTGTCTCTCTCTGCTTCCTCACTAACCAAGACTCACAGGATTGCCTAGGTGTTTCCGGACGCTGAATCGTACCTAGCTTGCCGTAGTGCCAGGGCTGGCCAGGGTGAAGCAGACGCTTGACCACCGTGACATATCAGCACCTTCAAAAAATATCCTGAGGAAACCACTTTTGTTTACCAAAAATAACATCCCTTTCTGCCTCTCAAACACACACAAACACCACACCACATCAATATCCATTGCACTTGTTCCTGTTCTTGCTCTTCAAGCTTCTGCCATCAAACAAAGCAAAGATTGCTCTTGACTCTCTCTTCTAAAAAGAAGGCTTTTTACTAAGATTATATGTTTTTCTGAACGAACAGATACAAAAAATGAAAAAGCTCTCATTCACCCCAGATCTGTATCCCCCAGATCACGGAGCAGAAAGAAATCTGTGATACCTCTCTGACTACAGAACTGCAAAACATTTGACTAGAATATGTTACAAGATGACTAAATAAATACAGAGGGAAGGGGGAAAAAAGGAGCTTATGTTTTCTTACTGGGTTTCTCTTTAGCTTGCATTTTTACACTTCACTTCTTTTTATTCTTCTTAGTTTTAAACAAGAAAACTCTGTCTTTTTAATAATTTTTCTTTATGAGGTTGGTGGTTTTTTGTTCTGATTTAGTCTTCTCCATGCTTGTCATCATTCTGGTGTAAGGAGACAGAAACCCAGCCCCAAGGCAAATTTCTTTTCCTCAGCCTGTGTCAACGGGTGGAGTGAAGTATTTCACTTGTTACAAGACAGGTAGCAATATGTTTATTGATATAAACCAGAAAATTAGCACAGTTTGAGAGCAAATGCAGCAGTGGTTTAACAGGATTCATTGGCAAGGTAAACTTGGTTATCTACTGCATGGAGGACCAGGGCTGACAGAACCATCAGAGGGACAATTTGATTGAGCTACGAGGCTCAGAAAGGATTCCCTGGTCTTCTAAACACCGCCCTAGGCAGGAGTCTGCATGCCGATGGATCCACTCCTAGCCCCAGGCTTGGACAATGATTTCTGTTAGTATGTTTATATGTTCCTAACCAATCCTAGCTATGATTTCAATGTTTGCCATGATATCAATCACTTACTGCAGGTCTCGTGGAACTGAATCACAGAATCAGAAAATGTACTAGACTGGGAGAGATCCACAAGGACCATCAAGTCCAATGCACATGAAAACTCCAACAATTAACCGTGTGCCTGAGAGTGTTGTCCAAACACTCCTCAAATTCTGCTGTAACAAGGAGCTTCTCACCCTGGAGGAGCAGCCTTCTGAGATGTCCCATTCAGTGGGATGTCCTGCTGTGAAGCCTTATGGATTACGGTCATATTTTCATACCAGCAAAACACCTTGGTCACCATTGTCCAAAGTCTACAGTAAGCTGGGTGCAGCCCCCACAGCCCCCACAGCTGGTCATGGCTCAGGGCACACTGCCACAGCATGGCATACAAATTTGCACACAAACTGTCTGCAGCAAAGATTAAGTTCACCTAAAAAAACCCACTAAAATATCCCGAAGGTTAATGAGATGTGCAGTGTGTTTTATGTGACTTTGTGCCATTTGTTGATTTATTTATTAGGAAATATAATTTTAAAGGCTTTTAGAAGTCACAATATCTTTCCTCATGAAGGCAAACCTTTATTTTCCAGAGATGCATTCTTTTTTATTATCTTTATAGCACTTTAATTTGCAAAACAACAGCACCAGAAACAGAATGAATGAAATACCCTCCCCTGGCTTTTCTTTTTTCTTTTCCTCACTACTGATTTTTGCTTTCATTGTTCTTCTTCCTTTATTGACCTTTAGAATACAATTGCTACAGTATTTTGTTTTAAATCTCTGGTAAAGATCATATATTTGGGTGAAGGAACAAAAGTTATATAGCACATCCTATAAAATGCTCTGTAGTTTTTGAAAATGGTATTAACCTTATAAATTTATTTCAGTTTATCACACTGGATTCAGGAGCCTCTAATCATTGCCTTAAATGTATTAATGTCCCTCTTTGCCACATCCATTATCCCCTGGTTTGGGAGCATGGGAAAGCTATTGCATTGCTCTCTCACACCTAGACATTTTTTAAATGCTAAATGTTAATGTTATGCAATATTTTGAACAAACAGCCTGGACTAAATGGCACAGTGAAGCAAATCTTCCAGAGTCTGCAAACGCTGCTCTGCCATTGCTGTTAGACACCAGGAGGTCTGGCAGTGAATCCCATGTGTCCCTCTGGGGTGGTTTAACCTCAGCTGGCAGCTCAGCCCCACACACCCCTTGCCCACTCCCCCTCCATGGCTTGGGGAGAGAACCAGAATAGAGAAAATGAGAAAATTCACAGGCTGAGATAAAGACAGTTTAACAGGGAAGGCTGAAGGAGAATGTGCAAGCAAAGCAAAACAAAGAATTCATCCACCTCTTCCAAGACAGGAACTTGGGTATCTCCAGGAAAAGCAGGGCCCACCATGCACAGTCATGACTGGGAATCCAAATATCATAGTTGCAAATGTTCCCCCTGATGCTTCCTCCTCCTTCCCCCAGCTTTATATACTCATTATGATGTCACGTGGTCTAGAATGTCCCTTTGGCCAGCTGGCGGTCACCTGTCCCAGCTATGTCTCCTCCCAAGGAGTTATGCAACCCCAGCCCTGTGGCTAGTGGGATGGGGTGAGGATGAAATATGGCCTTGGCTCTGTGCAAGCCCTGCTCAGGAATCACAAAAACATCTCTGTATGATCAACACTTTTTCCAGCACAAATCCAAAACAAGGCCCCATTCACAGCTACCCTGAAAAAATGAACTCAACCCCAAAAAAACCACACACATTGTCTTATGTTTCTGCTTCTAGTGGCTGCCACAGCCTTCTGTTTGTTGAAAGAGGTGATAGCCTGAACTAGGATGTTTTCCATCACTGTAGGGAAAGGTAAGCCACTGTCACATAAAAAAACCCCTCAATTTAAAACAGAATAAGAAAGGGGTGATAAGCAGGAATAATCATGTAAGAATATCAAAGGGGCACTGAGCAGGAAAGGCAAGGTTTGCCCCAAAATGTGGGATTTTGACAATTGTCTTCTTTGGCTTGGAGTCTGTGGATACAAAAATGTCATGGGTTGGCGCTGGTCAAATGCCAGTGAACCCATGAATGTATGTTTTTTCCTAATTAACTACTGTGAGATGTGGTCACGAACAGAGCAGAGCAGGCCTATAACTCGAAATAGAAAAAGCATTTATTAACCTACATAACAACAGACAATAGATAACAACAGACAATAGACACAGAAAGAAAACCCAATCACCCAAAGGCAGAAAAGAAAACCTCCCAGAACACTTTTCCTNCAGGAAGCACGGGTCCATCCTCCCGTGCTCCCACGTCACCCATGGCACCACTCGGAGAACTCCACCACGGTGACACCCTCCTTCCATGTCCAGTGCTCTCACCACCGTCCATGGGACAACCAGATAGGGCTCTTTTAAGGATGTTTGGCCCAGTACCAAAAACCAGCCATCTTCTCCTATTGGGACTAGCAGTCCCCCCCCCCAAATTTACCCCTGGGCCCAAGGGTTCCAAAAACAGGCCACAGAGTCTTTGGCTTTGAACCAAACAGCATCCACCCAATACAGTCTCATTTATATTCCGGAGAGTCAGGGTCTGTCTATGGCTCCCATTATGCAAGAGACGTCCAACCCAAAGGCCACTCCTCTTCATTTCTCGCAGTCAAGGGGAGATTCTTTTCATCTTCCTCTATCATCTTGGTCCCAGGCTGTTCTCTCTCTTCTAAAATCACCAACCATGGAGAATCAAGTGTCTGGAAACAGTTCTCCTCTGCCTTAGAAAGAGTTAAAAACTCCGGTCTCCTGGAAAGGCCACAGGCTCAGGCACTCCGGTAACTCCCACACAGCTGCTGGGCACCTTCTCTCCTGGGGGGTGGGGGAAGACGGGCCGAAGGGGGGGGGGAGGTAGGGGACAGGGACAGGGGACGGAAGGCATCTCCGAAGTTCTCCACTCCTCCATTCTAAATGGGGCTAACCCAGCTCCCGTCCCATTCCCCCTCTTTTCGCCCCCTGGGGCCTGGGCCTACCTGGCTCCCCTCCCCCGCAGGGGAGAGGAGAGGGATGCTTCCCTGCCGAAAGCAAAGCCCGGAAAAGAGGAAGTACATCGGGAGTCCTCGCTTTTAACCCCTTGTGTCCTCAGAGGCGTGTCCAAACTCTCAGTGGCCACCGAAGATGCCAACATCCAAACTTGGCCACTGATTGGTTTGACCTCACCTTCCTGAAAAACTCACTTCCCCTCAAACCACGACAAAAAATCAGCCACTGCTTTGACTGAAGGGACAAATTGTGCAGAAATTCACTGTTTCATCCAAGGAAATTGCTCATTCCTTGCTTCCCCTCTATATTCAAGAGGGAAAGGAGTGAAAGGAGTTTTATCATGGATTTTAATGAACACTTTCCTCAACACATTTAGTGTTGAAGGTGTTGATGCTTCTGGCTGCAGTTTTCTGTGCATTGATATTGAGAAAAGTGAGCTCAGAATCCAATTTCAGCAGAAAGTCAGTAGGGACTGAACAAAAAACTTCCTTGAACACCCTCCACTGCTATTTCCTCCTTGCTATTCTTTAACCAGAGAATATCTACGTTCATAAACAAATACATGCAAAACATCTAGTTTTGTATTCTGATTCCCCACCAGAAAAAAAAAAAAAACAGAGTCAGGTTTTGAAAAATAAGACATGCCATGAACTTAAGTCCAATTTAGCATAGCCAAAGGGCCGCACCTGTTTAAAATGATCAACTTTTAGTGTAAAAACATTCAAGGTCACTGCAAACTCAGCCACTTTCCATTTTATGATGTAGATTGAGTGTTTTGCATCTCAACTTGTGTAGTAAATAAAAAATACTGTAGTTAAATATATGACTCTCATCTTTAGAGCCGAAGGTCATGTAGGACTTGGAACTGAATGCAGAGGCGGTGGAAGCCTGTTTTGCACAGCACTGGGACAAAATTAGGGATTTGTCTTTAATGTTCCCTTGTTTGTGCTTGGCATATTTATTTCCTGGTTTCCCTAAGCTTTGATAATTTCTTCTGATATTGAGTACTTAAAAAAAGACTTTGTTTCACACATTTCATTTTTTTCAGGTTTCAGTGTCAGAAAATTAAAAGTACCTACTGCATGAAGCATTATGCAGTTAAGTAAACTGTGTTATTCCCTGAGAGCACTTTCCTCAGAAATGAAAAGGAAGAAGAAAGCAAGGCTCAAATAAATGCTTAAATTTCACTATACAGCAGAAAGAAGGGCTTTATACTATAGTAAATGATTTGTGCTGTTGATACCAAGAAAAGCAAACTGGGTTTTGAATTAAATTATTTCTTTACTGGATACTGGGATGTTTTTTAGTGGAAGAAGGCAATGCAGTTGATAGTAAAATTAGCATTTTTTTTTTTTAATGTAAAGTTCTCAAAGCATTTTGCAAACACTAAGACTTCAGCTGTGCAATTAAATAATAGTACTAGTTACTAGTCTTTGCCAAATTAAGTCTTGGTTGGAAGCCCAAGATGAGGTGTACTTCAGAAAGGACCACCTTTCCTGAAAGATGTACATGTTTTTTAAATCTCCCCAGTGATGGGGGCTCTACCTCTGGCCTGGGCAACATGGCTTGACAAAAGCTTGAATACCCTTTCACTAAAGAATTTTTTCCTAATACCTAATCTAAATCTGTAGTGGTGCAACTTGAAACCATTTCCTTGTGCCCTGTTACTTGTTTTAAAGAGGACTCCTGGAAAGGTACAGGGAGAGAGAAAAGCAAGGGGGGAGAGCTGTGGTTACACAAGGAGCAAGAATATACAGTCTCCAGACTGTAATGTTATATATTTAGTTTGTGTCACTTCCCATTCTCATTATGTTCTTTGTCAAGAGAATGGATTTATGTGCTGTCATTTTCTGCACTCATTACGTGTTTGTCAAGTTAATGAATAATCTAAGGATTTGAATTTCCAATACTGAGGCGTGAATTGTGGCACAGGAATTAAAATAACTCTTCCTCTTGCCCAGGTTCTAAAAATCCCAAACCAAGAGACATTTGTTCTATTTCTTGATACCAAGAATATCAACAGGACAAGCTGCACTGAATAGTCCTGAGTAGGTCAGAAAGTGGAAGCTTGTATTTCTGTCAAATACCACGTTTTTAACTTCCAGCATCTCATTTTTACAGCAAAACCAGAAGAGAAAATGGGATAAAATTAACTGGTAACACTTTATTATGAGTGACAAATAGTTATTAATTTTTTGATATTCTTTACAAGAACATTAATCATGGCAAGGTCTTTTGGACTTACTGTGACTGTTAATATGCGATTCCAGTGGAATTCTGGTGTAACTTAGCATTAATTAATGTCCACTTACTGCAAAGTTCTACCCTATTAATCTAGTTTTTGTGACTAAGGAAGGAAAGGAAATAAAATAGAGTTAATGAGATCCCAATGTTTCAATTCTGCAGGCTACTGTGACCTAGATTGCATCATACACCGAAAGTTTAAAAAAAAAAGTTTCATAAATTGTTTCATACTCTTCCCAGTGTCAGAGGTCAAGACAAATCTAATAAAGAGAATACCAAGAGAAAAGCGGAGAAAAGGCACTGAGGCTTTTGTTTTCTGAAGGACTGGCTTGTGGAGAAATTGGATGTGCGTGGAAAAAAACTCACAAATGATGATCCTAGTGATTTTTTTTTTAACCTGGATAATTCATGGAAGCACAGTTAGCAAGGAGCTAGAGAAATCCCCTGAAAAGATCATCATCTTTCAACAGCAGCAGTAGGACTGTCAGTGTGACAGCAACAAGTGCAGTTCATGTGCAGAGCCAGGCACAAACACAGCAATCCACAGCTGTCGGTACCTGCTATGCAAAGTACAGGACAAAATAGTGGTCTTTGTGTTTCCCCCTCAGTAAAATTAGAAAAAAGAGAAATGTAAATGAAGATTTTGAAAATCTCTAATGCTCCTTTGAGATTTATCAGGGCAGAATCAGCTAAGGTTTTTTGGTTTTTCTTCCTGAGTTTCTTGAAGGTATCCCAAAACCAAACTACCCATTTCTTCTGGAGGCAGCCTCACAGAACATTTCAGTTTTCCACTCACTGGCTGCTGAATGAAAAATCATGGCCTGTTTAAACTAAATCATACTTGAGATACCTAAAACACTAAATAGTTTTCAGATAACTAAAACAAAGTATTATAACCTCCAGCCCTGTTCCACTAAGTCATCTCCCTGGTGTTTATTTAGGGTTTTGCTATATATTTTAGTGGTCCTTTTCCTCCCTTTCCAGCTCCAAGCAGAAAAGGAAAACCTGTGCTTCACTGTGCCACCAAAGCAGCTGGAAGAGGTGTTTGTTTTCTGTTGCAGGTGAGCAAAGGCCAAAAGCCAGGTCTTTAATGGATGAATTATTTCTTTACCTAAGAAAAAAAACCCCAAAACCAAATATCCACAGAAGTTCCTGTAGGAGATGACAACACCCTGAGTGCCCTTTCCATATAGGACTGCCCATTCTGGGCTACTGCTACTTCTCTCTTCTTGCACATATATTGACATATGTTACCTAGAATTGTTATAATTACACTGTGTTCCTTAAGATACCTCATCTATTAAACCAAAATAAACATTTTTTTTAAGGTTTTTCCTTAACAAAATAACACAGAAGACATCAAAAATATGCATCGTATATGGGTTTGGAGCTTTCTTCTTTGTCCTTGTCAATTCAGCTGTCTTTCCTGGACTTCCTTTTTTCTTCTTTTTCTTTTTTCCTTGATAATTAATCTCTTCTTTCACCAATTACTAGCCTCTGTGAGAGAGAAGATTAAAATAAATAAATAAATAAAGAGAAAGGTCAAAATTAAAACTGAGATCTGGTTACTAAAAAGAGAGGAGCTGAGACAACTTTCACCACAAGCTGAGATGTTCGGGTCATGGAATTGTAAAGAGCTCTGCTTGTTATCACCAATTTGGTGCCCTACTGTTTTAATAGTGGGAGGTTTATGGCAAGGGATTCCTTCTCACCTTCCTAACCAGACACTGACTTTTGGCCGTTTCAGCAGTGGGAAAGTGTACATGTGTGTGTGTGGTCATTTCTGCTGCTCACTCACTCAACACCCTCTTTTCTTCTGGTTCCAGGAAGGTTCTACAGGCTCTTGGTTCTCCTCATCATTCCAGATGAAATCCTTTGCCCTGACCATCACGACACCAAAGTCCACATTTGCCTACATTGCTTAGGAGTCTTGGGAAGGGGAAACAAGTGTTTGGATTAGACCCAGAGGGAATAATTACTAAATGGAAAGAAAGGAAAGATTATTTATTGAGTCTAATCTCTTTAAAAATATATTGCTTTTTAATTCAGACTGTCAGGATCTTTTTTTTCTTGAAATGACAATGGAAATTGCATTCCTGAGATATTACCCACCTGACTGCAGAGCTAAAACTTACTAAGTAAGACAATTCCAAGTAGATGGAGAGAAGAGAAACACACCAGCATCACAGGGATTCTGGATAATCTGCCAGCACTAGTATCTTGTCTTTGCAAGATGCCATAGACAATCAGAATGCGGGAAAAAAATCTGACAGCTTCTTCACGTGTTCTCCAGTGCATTATGAACCAATCATTCCTAGGCAATCCCTATTTCTGGAATATGCCAACACAAGGCACCCAAAATTAGGGAGATGCTGTGATACTTCAGCAGTGTGCATTCTTGTTTTAGAGCTGGACCAGAGGATCTCTCTGATTTTTGGGTGAGATGATTGCTATCTGATAAGAAATGGATAAAATTCTTTAGAGGCTACCCGTGCAGTGAAAATCAGAATGTATTTAAAAATAAATTATGTGAAAGGAGAGCAAAATGTGAACCCAGCCAGGGCTGGACCTTCCAGATCTTCAGCCCAAAAGTTTTCCCCAAGCAATGCATGAAGCACTTGAGATATGTTGGACCCATGGAAAGGCACTGGGACAGTGATTTCTTCACTTTCAGAAGTATAAAGCTTAAAGAGATAGAGCATGTACAAAAAAAGGTCATACAAAGCTCCATCAGAGAAGTTAGACTTTTGTCATGGTTTCCCTGTGTTTCTTGTTTTTTGGGGGCATCTTTTGTTTGGTTGGATTTTAATTTGTTTAGTGATTGGTTTGGATTTTTGGGTGGGTGTATTTTTAGCACTTACAGGATCCTAAACACACATGATTTAGGAGAATATTTCTCTGTGCATATAATTATGCATATGTAATGCATACCTTACTAATTTAGAAAAAATGAAATAATTACAAAAATTTAAACCAGTCAATTCATTATCTATTGGTTTCTAAGTTATATTAGCAATTTCACACTGAACACTCTCTAAAAGCCAAGTCCAGAGCTCAAAAACCAGAAGAAACCACTGCATCATTTGAAGTGGCTATATTACAGGAAGAATTTTTATTTATATAAATATTATATTAATCCAAACTCAAAGGCTCTATCATCACTCAAAGTTCCCATTGTCAACTGATGTGCCCCAGATAAATTGAGGAGCATTGCTTATTACCATATAAACCAATTCAATAAAACAATATTAAAAAAATAAAAGTAATATTAATGGGGCCAGGACTGAATTAACTTTTCAACCTCTGACAAAATTGTGTTGCTATTTACTTGAAGTGCTTTATGCTTCTACAGTGCCTTGCATTTGTCAGTGGGTGCAGACTCTGTAATGATACCATCATAATATTTAGACGGGTGACTGGGTTTAAGCTTTTTCTTTTTTTCTTTTGCCAGAGATGGAGATAGTATGCTTGGTTATGGATATCTATCACCCTAATTCTACCATCACATCATCCAACTGCACTTCATTCCCTCCAGATGTGTTTTCTTGACAGATGAAAGCTTTGATTTTACACAGCTATGAACCTGAGTCTGCTGCACCAAATCTTATTTATTTATATGTCCCAACTCCTACACCACAGCTAAAGAGCTTCAATCTTTAAAACACTTGCCCTTTTAGCAACCCTGGCAAGGCAAGGAATGATATTATTTCCTTTAAACACAGGGGAAATGGTGGCACTGAGAGATAAGTGGCTTTTCTTGGAGAAAGTCTGCAACAAAGCGGAGACAAGAAGGAGAATTTTTCAGATAATCATAATAATTTACAAGAAGTCATGGCATTCACTGTGCAATCTTAAAGTGACAGATTAAGGGTATTTGTTTGTCTCCTCCACTAAAATATCCTTTTTTTCTCAGATAATGCAGCATATTATTCCTAATTATTTATTGTTTTCTATTTTTTAGAATAGGAAATGCAACAGAGATCTCCTTTTAAATCAAGTAAGAGGAGATATGATTTTGAATTATCCTTTCTAAAACTGGCCTGTTAATGCAATAAAGTGATGCTTCAGAGAGAAAGTTATCAATCCTGTGGTACTGTGATTACTGTATATTAAAATTCCATTTTCCAGACCTTTACAAAAATATTAGTGCTAATTAGGTAATAAGCTGATAATATTCATTATGGTATATGGTATATTACTTATTTTCCTAGACTTCCAAAAACATTTCGTAAAGACAGTGATCTAAAATACAGTTTGAAATGATGGAAAAAAATTCATTCTTTCCCCTTTTTTGTCTTCCTCTTTCATTCTCTTGTCACTCTCCTTGAAATGCCTTTACACTGAAGTTATATTTGAAAGAATTAAACTAAATTAATATTTTTCTTCCCAAAATCCATTCCAGAGCAAAAGAAGAGAAACAAACAAACAAAATGACACAAATTACAGCGTACCTTAATATAAGTTTAAAATCTAGTAATAAATCCAATTCTGACATTACTGATATCACTTCTTTTTGATGTGGATTGAAAATATGGCCACATTAGGCTAAAGGAAGCTCTGAACTAATTGAGAATCACAGCATAACATTTGCTATATGGAAACAACTGGACCACTACTGCCAGGATTATTTGGAATTGCAGTCTCTCCCCCAGGGGAGAGGTCTGTAACTCTCCAGCACTTGTCCCTGATTTCTCATCATCATCTCAGTAACACTGCAACCTTATTCTACTTTAATTTCAAGCCATAAACTTTCTAAACTCCATTTTGTGTCCAAGATTTTTCTCCTTCTACCCCACAGTGCAACTTTCTGTAATCCTCCTGTTCCAGTAGCTAGAGAGCCTACACAGATGTTACACATACATTTATTCATTTCTCGTTCACATCCATTTACTCTTGGGCAAGAAAGATTCCTCCAGTCTGATTACATCTCTTCCTTTCTTGATGTTCAGACATACAGGATAGTATTAATAACACTTGTATAGCTGTGTAAGAGTATAAGTGGTTTTTTTTTTTTTTTGTTGTTCTAGTGTTGGATTTCTTATCCAATTTCTGGTTTAAGCACATAATCTAACCTTTACTTCATGTAATAATATTGCCCTTTCTCTCCCTCTGACAAAAACTCTTTGTGTCACCCATCCTGAAATACCATTCACCTTTTGACAGCATTATTGTATCTGTGGTACAAAATCATTCTGTGATAGTCTAAACCAGCCAAGACCAAATTTTTCCTGACATAGATCCCACTGTTCTCAGCAGAAACTCTGATTGTTCATCCCTTTGCAGTTCCCACGTACATTCTCTTTTTCTCTACCATCATTTGTTACAGATTTATTTCATCTTGCTCCATTACAGATGGCCAATCTCCACATAACTCCCATTGAGATGTCGCAGTGCCTTGTACAATATCGTTAATATATCTCTATCTCTACTTGCACTGACAGATCATACTGGCATTTTTCTTGGTCCCTCCACACTGATACCTAATAATCTTCCCCTTTAGTCTCCCTGGTTGTCTCCAGCCAAATCACCAGTCTGGGGCAGAAACCCTTGTTATGAATTTCCTGCACTAGCACATCAGTATTGCAACCATGTATTCATCCGCTCCGTGCTCACTCACACTGTGGCTTTTCTGTGGATTTTTTTCCAGCAAACTTAAATTCCAACAATCCTAAATCAAGAAAATTCCGGACTACTCAGTTTGGGCGTTTTCTTAATTATATACTCCCATGAAAATTCTCTTGGCATTTTCCCCTTCCTTCCAGAGCATGGATTATATTCTCCTGCCAGAAGGCCTCATACCCTATTTGAATAAGACCAAGTACCCCCATTTCAAGGATTGCTTTCCCTGTTTCCAAAACATACTTATTAAATCATCTTATCTTCATGCATGCAACGCCATTCCCTAATTTGATAGAATTTCAAATGAGAACTTTTATGTACTTAAGATTAGTGACATTTCTAAAGGCTTTTCAATATATTTGCCCTTTAGGCTGCAGGGAAAATTTATAAAGTGACCTTTTGAAATTTCTAAAGTAACCTTAGAATTTTAGGTCTCCATGTACATGACCTGCTGCCATTAAGAAGGGTTGAACTAATTAATGTCTTTCTNGGAGAGGAGAGGAGAGGAGCCAGCTACTAAGTGGCTTCCCCAGTGGAGATGGGACAGCCAGTGCACCCACCATGCACAAAAGCTAACCCCCAAAAGGTCCCAGGGGTCTTCAGCTTGCATGGATTGAACCCCTGCACATCTCAGGGGAAGAGCAGTTCTGAACCAGAGGGATTCTTGGGGGATGGTGAACTGGAAATCAATTTTTTATGGAAATAAACTCATGGTTTGTGGGTTATTGTGCGGATGTTGGGTGCATGTAAGGCAACCAGACTGTTTTCTTAAGCTGGGAAGGTCTCACTGACAAATCCACATCCTCCTCAGGACACAACTGCAGGCATACCCCTGAACCTGGGGAAAGAAACTGGATGAGACCCTCCCCTGTGAAGCCCTTCCCAAGAAGCTTTACAGACACTCACCTCCCTCTTCTGCAGCCTCCATCCATTATCTCTTCCTCAGTTTTACCAATCCCTGACTTTATTCTTTCCCACCTGGGGCTTTGCTGGTGTTTATATGGGCCTGAATTCTGTGTCATAAAAGAGCCAGACACACTGTTATGGGAACACAGTTCCTAAACAGGATGAGCATAGCCTAATTTAAACATATCCCATTAAAATAAATGACATCAAGAATGAGAGATATATCATTTAGTGTAGCCTGGAAAAACTGGGTGTAATATTTATGCTAAACAATTGTAAAACAGAAATATTTTTCCTCCCCCGAATAATATATCATTTGTAGTGCCAAGTACCTCTATAAAACCTCACATTATACCCTGTGAATTACTACAGACACGTTGGTATTGTTGAAACTGGATTAAACACAGTACTGGCAAAGTCTCATTTATCTTTTCATAGACCACAAATTGAATTCACATGCTGCTTCTATTTTTGATCCTCTCTACAGAACAGCCTTGTCTTAATTTTTGCTGTTAATATACATAGGACACTTAGAGCAAAGAGAACATAAAAAGAAAATAAAATAACTCATGGCAGTTATAGTTATATAGAAGAATTTTGTGTTTTCTGTCTGGACACTAATGAAGTTTAACCCAGTTTGGCATCTGGAAGGAGAAGAATATTGTTTCTAGCTTGTCACCTTTTTTGACAGTTAAAAGTCACACACTTCCCATCAGTGCTGGGTATCACTCTTGTTTCCCAAAGAAAGCAGTGAACATGTTTCCTGAGGCAGCTCATTCATATTTATAGGGCCAGACTCACAGGAAAGTTTCATTAAAAAAGCAAAAAAACATGGACAAATTCAAAAAAGATTCAAGAAGACAGACATCTGCCTAGAGAAACCCTATTCATGGCCCATGAAGGTAGAAGTCTCAGCATAATTTCTCCACGGAGTAGACATCAGAGAATCCTTACTGAGACCCTACTGAGACAGACTATCAGAGCCTGGGGTTCAGCTTTTTGCTCCTCAGACTAATCACCACCCCCAAACTGAGCCCAGCCACACCTAATCTCAGCAAAAACCCCCAAACCTCTGTGAAACCCTCTTCCAGGACTCCTTAGTCTTCACTCAGAATGTTCAGGATAAAGTGTCAAACCATTACTGGACAAGAAGATTGTGTTTCACCCATCCACAGATTTGTGCTGGTGTGACCAGGGAACACTTTGTCTGCCAGCTCCATTACAGAGTGGGAATTCAACTCTCTCTTTGAGGATTGCATCAATTTTCCTCCTTTTAGGAGGCTGTGTGAATGAAAATCAAGCTCATGAGTACCAAGACACCACAGCAACAAGGGTCAAACCAATAATATGAGATAAATGCAGTACACAGGGCAATGGAGAACAGAAATTAGACATATTTGTCCCAGAAGTAACTTCTCCAATAAGAACAAAGTCTGCCGCGATGGAGTTTGGCCAAGCATTTTGACACAGGGGCACTTTACCCTATGACAAAAAGATTTTTGGTAGATGGCCTTCCTGGCACAGCTAATCTCCAACTGCTTTAGGAGCACATCCCAGGACAGTCTCCTTTTTGGGCACGAAACAAACATCTGTACTTTGGAACAGCCTTTTGATTCAGACCCTGGACTGGGCTTCAACACCACTAATCCTAGGTCTAGGGCTCAGGCATGAAGCTGCATTTAAGGCTGTCTGTCACTCTGCTGACAAAGAGGGGGGTTGAAATGTTTATTTAAGTTCTCTATTCTCTTAGGCTTGATTTTGACAGGGATAATTTGCTGCAGTTCAGAGGGACAAAAGGGAACCCCCACTGCATACACACCCACCCACCCAACCACCCCTTCCTCCATCTCCAGAAATTAGGCAAAATCCTAGACAACTGTAAATACTCATATATATTTATTTCCATCACTTAATGACCCACCAGTGCCTTCTGTGCAGTCATTTGGTCTCGTTCCTTTTTCTAATGTGAAAACACCCACATGGAAATTGCTACTAACAAGTGGCAGACCCTTCATTAGTCACAGGAAAATATATTTGCAGCCAATCACAGCTTTAATTAAGGATCTGACCCTGCTCCTAGCGCAGACAATGGCAAAACAACTCCAGAGAACAGGAAGAGGCACTGAATGCAGCCCTCTTGAACCTGGGAGCAAGCTGCTTTCAAGCATGTCACAATTTCCATCAATCACTGAACACAGGGCTGCAAGGGACCTCAAAGATCTGTCTCATCAATCCTTCCACTCACAAGCAGGCAAACGATTCCTAAACCTTGACTGCTGCTTGTTCAACCTGTCCTTACACCCCACTGCAGCCCTGGAGGTTCCTCTGTTTCTCCAGGGAATCTCTCACCATGTTTACTTACACTAGCCTTAGAAAAATTGGATTTTATTTTTCCCTTACTGCTGTCTGAGGGGCTGTCTGACCTAAATCTCCTCTATGGTTTCACATGCCTGGTGTGTCCCTGGCCAGGATCTCAATCTGTGATGTCCCTGCCGGTATTTAGGCTGGCAGAAAGGAGGTGGGAAGGTGTGGCACTTCTCAGATGTGGTAGGATTTCAGGCCCACGGCAGACAAACTGAGCCCATGCCATAACAGCCCTTCAAGTGGGATGTGGGTCACCTTGGCTGGACTTTTTCCTGAACTTTGCAGGAACCTTTGTGGTTCTCCATCTCTGACCACATGGAGATGTTTTCATCAGACTCAGCATTTCCCAGCATTGTTGCTTGAGGATTGTAATTGTGGCTTCAGGAGGGCTGACTTAATGGTGTTAAACCTCCCAACGAGCTTTTGGAACAAGGAGCAGCTGGAATGATCTGCTCAAAAGAGGCACGTTTTAAATTCATTATTTATGTCAGCCTGCAGGGGGGAAATTGTTGTTATTCTCTGTTAAAGACCATTTGGCGACCCAGGACTCCTCCCATTACCTGCTGAGCCAAGTTAGCATGCTGCAAGATGCAAAATAAAACTTAATTTATTATGATTAAGCACCATGTGACAAGGAAACAGTCCCAGCACAGCAGTGGCCAGAATGACTTTCTTCCTGAAATCTCTGTCTTCCCTCATCTGATACTTGTTCTTGTTTGTCCCCTCGATGTTTTTCTTTCCTTTTGTATTGTTTGACTCTGTGTGGGAAAGATTACATATGTGTTTTCTTTCCCCTGAAGCTTTTGCTTTTCTGTGGTCTATGTTTTCTTTGTGTTTAAGTACTGAACATGTTTTGTTGTGCAAAGAATAATGAGAATGGAAATAAAATTTTAAAAGAAAAAGAAAAAAACCTTCAAAGCTAAAACTCTTAAGTTTATTGCAAAACTAAGGGTGCTTCCCTTGATGGTGCTATGGCTGAGAGTCATCTATAAAGAGCTCTGTCTGCTGCTGCAGCCTCTTTCAAGCTGAAATAGGGGAATTTTGTTTTAGATATATGGAATAAAATTTTCCCTGTGAGTGTGGGTAGACCCTGGCACAGGTTGCAGAGAGAAGCTGTGGCTGTCCCTGAATCCCTGGAAGTGTCCAAGGCCAGGTTTGACAGAGCTTGGAACAACCTGGGATAGTGGAAGGTGTCCCTGCCCATGGCAGGGAGGATTGGAATGAAATGGTCTTGAAGGTCTGCCCCAAATCAAACCATTCTGGGATTCTGTGTTTCTACCCTCTGTTTTACCAATGCTCTTTGCTTTCCCTGGACTGCTCCACTTGCTTATCCAGCTCCAATTTTCTTTCTGCCTTGACCTTGTCTGCAAACTCCTGTGAGCTCAACTAAAATACTCTTTCGTGTCTGCTATTACAAAATTGCCTTGAAACTGATCAGAGGCTCAGTAATGGCACCAGACCTGTTGATTTCAAGGGACTTCAAATCAAAAAGGGACATTATTCTGATTAAGATTTAAACATTAATCCTCGTTGTTATGTTTTGTTATGTTTAAACCTTGGTAGGTAGCTGAACATCACTCATTAGGCACTCGCAAAATACAAAGGGAAACAAATGGTAAATTTTTGTTATTGGAAGACAAGCAGATTTAAGAGTTCAAAACATTGCAGCATTCAGAATGAAATAATAAATAAAATAGGTGTTTTAAGTGACTGTGTAGTCATACATAACCTTCAAAGATGTTGTAACCTAACAAAGATGTATGAAATGGTAGAGTCCCAGTGTCTGCATTTCCTAAAGCCTCTGGTCCTGCATAATGAGGAGCTAGAACCTGCTGTTACAGTGTTTTCCAAAGTGGCAGAAAAGTTGATTCTATTCTAGTTTAGTCTAGTCTAGTCTACTCTAGTCTATTCTTCTTCTATTTATTCGTTGCACTTTGATCCTGTGATTTTCCAAATACCCACCTTCATAAAAAATATCACCTTCTCAGTTTCTATGTTTTTTTTTATTTCTGTGTTTNAAAAGTGAAGATTATCATAAGCACTGTTTACATTTGAGGAAGGAATTTTATGTCTTAAATTTCCTGAATAAAAATGGAAGGTTTTTTAGTTGATTGCTTGTGCATTTCTGCATCTCAGTTAATTACTCTAAGTTTTTAACACACTTTCCAATGTCATTCACATGAGCTTACAGAGAACCCCCTAGAACTCTTCGCTAGTTCAGATGCCACCAGTACAAATATTTTTTTTCAAAACTACCTCTGGAATTTTCCTGTGGCTTCTGCTTTTGTGTGAGTGAGATAAAGAAGTAAATGTATAACACAAAATGGATGGCTGGAGCACAGGTATCCTTTACAAAAGAAAAAAGTAGCTCCTCTTGGTGAAAATAAATATCTGCCTTTAAAGGTTAAAAAAGGGTTGGAAAGGAAAGCAAACCCTGTGGTTTAGGAAGTACTGTTTTAATGCTGCAGGACCAAGTTTTGGCTTTGTCACTGCTCTGCCCAAACTTACACAGAAAACACATTTTTCTGTCTGCTCACAACCTGCTCAATAGGGAAGGGGAGGCTGCAGGGGTTTAAGGGTAAAACAAGACTTTTTATGTCTCCAATTCATATCTATCAAAGACAAAAGGAAACAACTCCAATATCTTATTTTAATGCTTCCGTTTATCGTGGAGTTTAGTTGCCATAAAAAGTGTATGTTTAAAATGTCCTTTAGGAGTTACAGTCCCATAAAATCTTGTAACCAAGTGACATGTGATAATGAAACTCCCTCCACAAACTACAGCAAAATGAGATTTTTTTTTTATTATAATCATCAAACAGTTTGCCTTGAGGTATTGATGGAATTATATATAAACCTTATGTGCTGCTGGAAGAAAAATAAGAAATAGAGAAGAAAAAAAAAAGAGAGGAGAGGAGAGGANGAGAGGAGAGGAGTGGAGTCTTGGAGTAACAGTGTCTTGTTAGACAGACATGAAGAAAATTATATTAAAAAAACCCAAACAAAATGTTGATTTAATAATTTTAAGCAGATAGTTGCTTATGGCTGTGGTTTATTTCTTATTCCCCATTGCTGTAGTACTGAGACAAAGGAAAAACAAAACAAGAATCATATTAGAGTTAAAATTGCACTTTTGGTTAAGACATACTTATCCAGGCAGATAGAGCCATTCATCTAGTAAAAAGGGCTTTTGTAACCCTTTAGAATGAGGCTTGTCATTGTTTCAATGCTTCTAAAGAGTTCAGTGCACCACATTTCACAGGTTTCACCCCTACCCTTATCTAAACTGCTACCCTGAATTAAAACTCAGATTTATAGGATGACAAAGTTATCAAATCTTCAGCTCTGTTCTTAGCCTAGACTGTATTGAACTACTCCATACAAATTCAGTTTTGTGCAGTTTGCTTTCTGTTTGAGGTCTCAGCATATCTTATTTATCTGACATTCAGACACCACAATTATCTGTGGAATACAGTATTTCTGCACATAATGTGACATATGCAAATGTTTTCTTTCCATAAGTAGCTGGAGCAGTAGTAGACATACCACTGTAATTACAATTGGGAAAATGAAGTGGATGACAGCACAATATAAACAGATAATAACTTAGGCTACTTACTTAGAGCTTACTTTTTGTCGACTTTAGATATCACAATCATGCAAAGGCAAGACCAAACATCCTCTTCAACACTTGAGCTGTGGAGTTTTTTCATCTCCAGCCCTACATTAGACAAGGCTTTTTGCAGAATTATTTAAAGAAAGCAAAATCAAATCTAGGCTAATATCTACAGGTTGTGGTATTTAACTGAATACCTACTAGATTTGTTTTTTTCTGTAAACCACAAATATGGAAATGCCCATGGGCTTCTTTGGAAAATGGGAGAAGAATGGTGCTCTTCACATAGCATATTGTGTCTTTGGAAAAGTCCTGACATCAGTGTTTTCATCAATAATCAGCAGAATTTCCTTGCTTGTCGTTCTCTTAGTATTTGTTTTGTTTTACACTGAGTCAGTACAGAATTCTTCACTTACGGTTATTTGTCTGCCAAAATTTCCAGCAGGTTATGAATTTGGGAAGGACTTCGAAACATTCCAGTCATGGAACATTCCCATTGTTTCACAGAGGGCAAACACCAGTGCCAGCTATGTGATGGAAAATGCAAAAAAAAAAATGAGACATCTGACAGAATCCTTGAGCTGGGAACAGTTTCATTTTGCTGATTGCCTCAGGATTAAAAATACCCCACAAAACCCAAATTTTTGTTCTTAGATATATTTGCACTTTCCCCATAGGTTTCTGTGAACTTTCTGCATAGCAAAATGCAGATCTGACAGCCACCAAGAGGTTAAAGGTCCCTGTTGAGGGGAGGACTTTTTCTTCTTTTTTTCCCTGATATTTTGGCAGTGGCATTTAGCAGGGCTCCGATAGGTGTTCCATGAACCTGGGACACAGCAGGGTGACAGTTGCCTCTGGCACTCAGCGCTTGTCACCAGAGCCGTGATGATCAATGTTTCATTTGCCCTTCATGTCAGGGAGGTTCTTACTTTTTTTGGTGATTAGATGTGAAACTTTCCTCAAATTTGAAAGCATTAATACAGTGACAGGGATTAACATGAGACACAGGTGGTATGAAGAGAGGGGCAGAGAAATGGCACTTGCTTTGAAAATCAGCAAGCAGCAGGAGCAATCACAAAAAACTTCAAGGTCCCTCCTGTCTTGTCAGTCTGCTCCAAGCATCACAGACCTAGGAGGTGATGGGATTTTTTTTTTTTTTCCACTGACTACCAGTGAGTGTGCAGCTGTGAGAGCTGTGAGCATGGAGAGAGAATGCTGCACCAGCCTTATGTTTATGGTTGCTCCTGTGGATATGCACAGTCAAGCTTAATTTTTGAAATAATGGTATGTGGCCATGGTTGCAGGAGGCCTGGTGACCAGAGACTGTTCTTGGCAACCGAGTCTGGATGTAGCTGCCTCATCTTTAAGAGCCCAGTGCTTCATTGAGACACTGAGGGGCAGGAGCATGTCCAGGGAAGGGAGGCAGGGAAGGGGCTGGAGCCCCAGGTGTGACTGAGGGAGCTGGGAAAGGGACTCAGCCTGGAGAAAATGAGGCTCAGGGGGGACCATGTGGCTCTGCAGAACTCCCTGACAGGAGGGGACAGCGGGGAGGTGGGGTCAGGCTCTGCTCCCAGGGAACAATGGCATGACAAGAGGAAACAGCCTCAAGTGTGAAAGTAAAGTTTTAGATTGTACGTTGGGAAAAGTTTCTTCACCCAAAGGGCTGTCAAGCACTGGCAGGCTGCTCAGGGAAATGGTGGAGTCACTATCCAGGAGGGATTTAAAACGTGTGTGGATTCATCATCCAGAGACCTGTGATTACTGGCAGTGCTGGGTTAGTTGTTGAACTAAATGATCTTGGAAGTCTTTTCCAACATAAATTATTCACTAGCATGGCTGAAAGTTGTTTTAGGCTACTGATAGCACTGCCTGCAGGATCTAGGTTTTTAACAGATTACTTAGGGCTCAGCTTACTGGTAGCTGCCAGTTAGATGCTCTTTCATTAGAACATCTCAAAAAGATTTATGGCAGCCGTGCCTTTTGTCATGGAAGTCACTACCTATCTTTGCTTCTTTAATAATCTATGATATTCTTAGCAAAGCTGACTGAATGGCTCAAAATGAGCCGGTAATGCAACAAACTGTCTCACATCAGTTGTATCTGCAGTATCTGTCATATGTACCTGTTCTGCAGTGGTTTTTGAGATGGATTTTTAGGTAGACAAATGCAGAAATACACATAAAACGCGTATGGTTTCTTTCATGTTTTGTAACTTTAGGTTGACAGCAAATGCTACTACAAGTTTCCAAAGATTCTCTTCCCTATTAAAANCCAAAAAACCACAAACAAACAAAAAAAAAACCCCACCACCAAATCCAACAACAACAAACCAAAAACCAAAATAAAACAAAAAAACAAACCAAAACAAAAATGTGATGAAAATATTATAGTACCTGCTTCTCAAACTGCTCCAATTCTATGTATGTCTATAGAAATATTCATCAACAATCTAGGTAAAAGGTTATATAATAACTGTCAGGCATCTCTGGTGTTGTTATCAACAGTGCAAAGGAAAACCCCACTCCTGTGACAAAGGAAACTGATCTTCAGCAAAATTGCATACTCTTACTAAAACAAATATTCTTTATTTTTCAGAGTGTAGACAAAGGCAAAAACAGAGGGAAAAAAAACGGAAGAAAAAAATAGAAAGGCTAATTGCAGTCAAGATGGCATTTTCCTTTATTGCACACAAATGGTAAGCCCTGAGAACACAGTGTTGTAAAGCTGCTTGTTATCTGCTTTCCCTATAGGGGTAACAGAAAATATCTTATTTAGTGCACTACACTCTTGAGGCAGGAATACATTTGCTTGCCAAAAGAACATAAGTTAAATATTTTCAGGTGCTTTTTTTTTATTATTATTTTGTTTCTTTAGTGCTTTGCCATTAGTCCAGGGGTTTCAATGCAAAAATTCTTGCAGTGCCAAAGTCCACGAACTCCTGACTGAAATCCCAGTACATTTATTTCTCTTTGTTAAAAAGTGGATTTTCAGGCACTATAGACCTTACAGCAAAGTATTTGCAAGTTTATTATTTAGACAGGTACAGGTACATTTATTCTCTGTCTAAAAAATGGAGCTTCTTCATCTGACCAACCAATGGAATGCTGTGTGGCTCTAGAAAGGGAAGTTGGATCAGCAGCTGAAAACCAGGAGTTTTTGAAACAGCCTTAGTTCTCCAAAAGCCATCACAGACTGGTACCACTGCTCATCCCTGCATTTGTCACTAGGGACAGGCCAGTGTGATCTTCACTTCTTTTTTTGGAACTTGTGCCTGTAGGAGGAAGGGAAAGAAGAATTGAGAAGAGTAGTGGAGAGAAATAGTAAGAAAGAGCTTTGACAAACCCAATGAGGTTAAAAATTTTCTCTGGGCTGGGATGAAGGATGTTCTTCATGGTAGGATCCCAGATTCCACAGGAAATAGTGGGATGCTTCCCTCCAGCTCCACTGGCTCTTTAGTGGTTGGGGAACCTCCCCAAAATACAGGTTGATCCATGTTTTTGCCTAGGAGAGCCCTTGTTTCACATATATCTGGAAAGTTCTATTACAGCTGGATGTTTATACACCAAAGGCAAGTGCAACCCTTATGTCATTCTTGAAATAGAAAAAGCTTTAACAGTTTGGGGGCATGTCACATATTCTTCAAAAATGCTTAACAGGTTAGGTTGGGGTCAGATCCCCAAAGCCAGTTGCAGTTTTAACTTCCTTGAGGTTCTTTTTGTCCTGTGCAGCCTCTGGTCCTTGATAAAAGAGGGTTAAGTTTAAATGGCCTGCTGTGAGCCTTGCTCTGTGCAGGGTATGAGAGCCCATATCCCTTTCCACATGACAGATCAGCAAAGGGAGCATTATTATTTTATGTTTTCCTGCTGAATGACGGCTTGGGTTCCATGGTCTGGTCCAAAGTCTGTTGGACCTGTTGAGGGTGTAGAAAAAAAGAAAAAAGGAAANAAACCAAACCCCCCCCCAAAAAAAAAACCCAGAAAAAAGAGAAAAAAACAGCTATAGTTCTTTCTTTCTCTTTACTGTGCAGCTCTCCATGGCTTTTTTGAAACTTGATCTGCTCAATTCTGTTGTGAGGAAAGTATTTCAGCCCATTAGACAGCCCAGTGCAAAAGAGGTAATTAGTGCCAGTACCTACATCTTACAGAAATTGTGGATCTGGCCAGTTTTGCTCAAGGGATGTCAGACTTGAGAAACTCAGCAATAATCAGATTTGTGACAGGTAGCCTGAGGACTGGATTCCATTCTACTGGGCAAATCACTGAGGCACTGCAGCTGTAGTCACTGGAGATCACCCTCCTCAGCCACTTTAAAGCCACTGATCTCATCAAATATCTCATCCACTTTTTTTTTTTTTTTTAACCCCCTCTGAGCTTTTGTGCTTCCCTCTCCCTTTGAGGATCTCCATTTACTGATGTAAAACAGGTGTGGGAGATGTTCATCACCAAAGCAGACTCCAGCTGAAGGGGCCATATACTGGTTTGTTAGCATGACCACATGAGCTGGAAAAGTGGATACATAGCTACTGTGCAAAGGCAATGACATATGGAGATCAGTGCGGCTTTGTACCCAAAATGGTATTTAAGCTTTCAGCCTTCAAGCAGAAACTCCAGGCTGCATCTCGTTTTGCTTCTTCCTTTCCTAATTTGTAACCAGCACTTGATTTAGTAAATGCCAGAATTCAACTTTGAGGATGAATAAAAAGCCTTAGGAAACTAATGACCTCCTTAATAAAAGAATACGGTAACTTCACAAAATTTAATATTTCAGGTTTCTATAAGGATTGAATTGGAAAGACTGTTTTTTTCTTCCTTTCTGCAGCGGGAAAATGAAAGCACCTGAACTTCACAGCTGGTTTCTAGATATTACTTGCAGTGGTAGAAACAGAAAGTATTGACTTTCAATACAAGTCAGAAATAGGCAGGTTACACAAAGAAGAGCTCTGAAATATCTGCCACAGAAGGTCAAAGGAATATTTGCCTTTCCACAGATCTTTCTTATTTAAATGGAGCTCAGAATTGAAATACAAAATCCATCCCAGATATATTTACGCTCACTTTCTGCTCCCCTGTACAGGAAGTTTTAAAACATTACTGGGTTCAGCCATCTTCTTAAACTGGTTTTTGTGAAGCTGACATTGCTCCATTCCAAACAGGTAGGCTGACTCTTCAGGCACAAATCCCCATCTGTTGAAGCCATTGGGAACTCACAGACTAAAAGTTGCTGCGAGATCAAAAATTCATCACTGTCTGATGAGGAGTTTTTGCAAACTTTCATATCTACTGGATCATTCAGCTGGCGAAATTATACATGTTAACTGCTCAGACAGGACATAAAAAGAGCTAATGGCAAAGCAAATCCAAGGAATACCTCAAATTCTTCAGTAAAAAGGTTGTCCAGACCTGGCACAGGCTGCCCAGGGTAGTGGTGGAGTCTCCACCCCTGGAGGAATTTAAAAACTGTCAGGATTTGGCACTTGGTTCATGGTTTAGCGGTGGGCTTGGCAGTGTTGTGCAAATAGTGATACTCAACAATCTCAGAGGTCTTTTATAACCTAAATGATTCAATAAGTGAGAAAGGATTTTGTCACATATTTACCTCACTGCACTACACCTGGAGTAGGTCTAACCTTGACGACACAGCAGTGCAGCATCTTACTTAGGCAGCCACTCTGCTTTCCCCTGATTAATCACAACAGATACAGATAGCAAGAACTGTGGATAATTAGTTCTGTCCTAGAGTAGTTCTGAAATAGGTGTAAATAGTTCCCCTCCAGAGGCAGATGTCTCCATGTGCTGTCAATAAATGAAACATACATCATTAGCTTTAACCACTTGCTGTAACTTTTTAACAAGGTTGTTAAGTGAAGCAGTTGTTTATTTTTAATGTTTTACTTAAAATACATTTTAAATGTAGGATAAGTGAAAATGTTTTCTGAGAAACTTACTGAACCAAATTGGGAGAATTGTGACTTAGATTTTTCACAGTGATTTTCTACCCTGGGTCACAAGGTGAAAGTAAAGAAACTTAAAACCATGGACTGACTTTGCTCAACTTAATTTGAACCATCTGAAGAGACATTTTCTTTTTTATTTTCTTCAGACTTTTAGAAGGTTTATTTTGCTTTGATTTTATAATGTAAACTCAGAACAAGGGCTAAATTTTATGTATTTTATTCCTTTAATTCTGCCAGAAATATGGTATTTCAATCATTTAAAAAAATACAAACAATAATACCAGTCAGACCAGAGAAGTGCTGTCGTTTCCTAGAATTCTCTGGTGATAATGCTTTACTACAAAACTCCCAAATAGACCTATTCAATGTAGAAATATAAGAAATATTACAGAGCATATGTAAAGAGTGTGAAATAAAAGATCTCATCCATCTATTAAGGCTGACTGCTATTTGTGAGATTGTTTTAAAAATCGATGATGATAAGTTTTTGTTTATCAAAAGACAACCAGAGGGGACTGTTGATGACCAGTCCTGACTTTAAACAGCCCATTATCCTTGATCCAAAATGCAGACCTCATTGCATAATGAAGGCAATGTCAAGCAGAGCTCCACAAGAAATGCTATGAACACTTGTAGATATTTTCTTCATTGAAAGCTTGTAAGACCCAGGGACTAATGAAAGTGCTTTTTAGAAGAAGTATCAAGTAAAGTTATAGTACACAAACCGAGTTCTCATCAGCAAGTTCACTGATGACACAGTGTTGGGAGGACTGGCTGATACCTCTGAGGGTTGTGCAGCCCTTCAGAAGGGCCTCGACACGGTGGAGAGGTGGGCAGAGAGGAACCTGCTGAAATTCAGCAGAGCAGAGGCAGGTCCTGCACCTGGGGAGGAACAACCCCAGGCTCCAGCAGAGGCTGGGGGTGACACGCTGGAGCAGCTGTGAGGAGAAGGAGCTGAGGGTCCTGGTGGACAACAGGCTGTCCATGAGCCAGCAGTGCCCTGGGGGCCAAGAAGGACGATGGAATCCTGGGTGCCAGCTGGTCAGGGAGGGGATCCTGCCCCTCTGCTCAGCTCTGGTGAGGCACATCTGGAGTGTCCAGGTCTGGGCTCCTCAGGACAAGAGATGCAGGGAGCTCCTGGAGTGGGTCCAGGACGATGAAGGGCCTGGACCATCTCCTTTATAAGGAAGGGCTGAGGGAACTGGAGCTGTTCAGCCTCCAGAGGAGCCCCAGCTGAGAGGGGACCCCATCCCTGTCTATCTTCATGTTCTGGTTTAGGGCAAATTTGGGAGGAAACCTCCAAATAGGGTCCCTCCGGGAAGCAAACCCAAATGGCCCCTCCCCCAACCAGCTGGGAGAAAATCTCAGAGAAAAGTGGAAAAAAAATATTATTTAACAAAGCGGTCACAAGCACAAAAAATGAATAACGTGAAACAATAAAACCTCTCGTCGTTCTGAAGAGAGATGGCAAATTGAGAAACTCCTTGCTGTGGGTGTAGCTTGGCTCACTCAGTCTCTTACCAGTCCCTCTGGCTTTGGAAAATGTCATCCTGGGCCCGGTGGGCCACAGGTGTGAGATGCAGGTGTTTTCTGGATTTTCAGTCCAGAGCAGGTTTGAACAATTCTAAGAAAAAGAAAAAAAATCCAGTCCAGGGAACTTCTCTGCCTCAGCTAGCTAAACTAACTAAAAGCACAGGAGATCTCTCTCCCACTGTCTGCCCATTCTTAAGACGAACAGTCCAGGAGCAGAATGTGGAGGAGTTAGAACAGTTTCTGAAAACAAACTGTGTGCTTTTCTTCACACTCTTGGGTCTCAGAAGCAGTCCTAGAGGTACAGGTCACAATATCCAACATAAACAGAACAGACAATTGGGGATAAAAGTATCATAAAGTCACCCTAGGACACCCTGTCTCCAGGGAGGGTCAGAGCAGGGCCCAGGCTCAGCTCTGGGGGCCCAGCAATGGCACCAGAGGAACAGGCAGGGTCTGAGCACAGAAAGTTTCACATGGACATGAGAAAGAATTTCTGTCCTGGGCAGTGATTGAGCCCTGAACAGATTGTCCAAAGACGGTGTGGCGTCTCCCTCACTAGAGATATTCCAGACCTCTCTGGACACAATCTTGTGCTCTGGGATGACTCTACTTGAGAAGGGAGATGAGATCAGATGACCCTATTGTGGTTCCTTCCAGTCTTAAACCATTCTGGGATTTTGTGAAATGCATCTTATACAGGATTTGTTCCCACTAATGACAATGGAAAAGCAGATGCAGAAACACCAATTCAGGCTCTAATGCAAGGCTATTTTTCAGTATAGCTACACAGGTGAATTTAGACACAATAAGGATCTGCAAGGTTGGCTCTTTTATACAATTATCATTTAATATTAAAAGAAAAAATATCAGGGGTAAAAAAAAAAAAAAATCATAAAATAGCTAAGTAGAGAGAACGGGGAAAAAACACCCCCCACAAACATATCAAAGAAAAGACTTGAGGGAGAGCAAGAATTCACACTGGCATGAGAAAAAGTTGGAATAAAGCCAGGCTGCTGGATTTAGTACCTCAAAGTGATTTGGAAAGAAATCACATAAAGTGCAATTTATGTTAATACTACACAAAAAATATGTGAAAGCACAGTGTTTACAGTTTTAATAGTACCTTCCACTGCAGTTTTAATAGTGTCCTGCATATGTGTATGAGGGGAATTAACAATAGATAAATAACTTGAATTTAACTAAGGCAAAACTTTAAATTCTCTTGGGATTGTTACTACCCATCCCTGAAGTCAAGGGTAACTCAGGTTCTTGTTAATATGTCCCTTGGAGTGGATTAGGGTGAAAAAGCTCTGCATGAACAGTGTTTGTAAATCTATGCATGTAGGGTTTATTTTAGAACAGTTTGGTTGTCATGGAAAGCAGGTATGTAGCCATTTTGGTTATTATTGCCTACAGAGATGGAACAATATAAAAGCATAAAAACAACACACAAGAAAATGTATTAGCTAAAGGAAAGAGAAAGAGAGTAAGAGTAAGAAGATCTTCCCACCTGTGGATGTAGCTACAAGACTCGATTGCTGCAAATGGAGTGTCCCTTGGTTGCAGCGATGGTCACTGCCTTGATGTGTCAGGGGTGTGGGGTCACCAGATGTGGCTTGTCAAGGCTGGGTGTGTCCCACTTTAGGGACAGAAAGAGAAGCAGGCACACAGCATCGTGAGGGAACAAGCTCTTCTCTACTTTATTTACAAAGCTAACTCCATTTATACATTTGTACAGAGGTCCAGAGATTGGCTACAGAGGTTGCCACCTCTCAACCTGGATGGTGGACATCACCATCAATCATTTCTTCTCTCAGAGAAGTATGCAAACATTCTGAAAATAGACATTGTTTAGATGAAGCTGCGTGAGAAAGTTCTTCACTAAGACAAAAAGACAGCTCAGGGCAACATCTCACCCTTTTTCCATTAATTAAAAGAAAAACAAAAAAAAGAAAATGAACATTGTTCGGTTTCTGTTCATGAAGGACCATCGGAGTGATCACTCATGTCATTGATATCAGAGTCGTCACTCAGTGGTTCCTCCACTGGTTGACCTTCATTTTGATCACAGTCTCCTGACTTCAACATGACAGGATTATTAGAATTCTGCAGCACCAGTAAGGTGCCTGATGGCATGCAAAGCTTTTGCCAACTGACTGTGCGGGGTTCACCCTGCATTCCCCGTTTTTGTTTTTGAAGAACCGGGCCTCAGTGGCACAATGCAGGTTCTTCAGCAAATGAGACAAATCAAGATTGCTGACACCCTTCAAAATGGAATGACACAACCACTGTGCCATGTCAGCCACAGAAATGGAATCTGTGACCAAATGGAAAGGTTCCTGGGAAAACTTTGGAAATGCCATGACAGCAGCCCTCAATTCAGCCAATTGGGCTGACCCATCCTCATGACTTTCCAAAACTTGCCCCTCAAAGCCATCCTTTCAAGCATCAATGGCCCGTCTTGTCCTTCCCAAACCGTCTGTAAAGACAGTGGGTCCTTGCACTGGCTTCTGGGTGTTTTTAAAGAATTTCTGCCACTTGCAAGAGCTCATGGCTGGGCAGATGACAAGTGATCTGCCCTGAAAAATTTTCCAGAACATTGACAGAGAAACACTGCTTGCACAGCTCCAGTCAAATTTCTCCCGGAATACCGAGAGTATGAAATCTGCACCCATCAATTGCAAGCACTGTTGCCTGCATTTAATTATCAATCGAGCAGTGAGCTCAAACAAAGTAATTTTTCATCTTTTGTGGCTGAAACCGCGCAATTAGCTCAAACAATGTATTTGCCATCTTTTGCAGCTGATGGGGAAGGATGACCCAGTCCAAAATGTGCAAAGGATTGGACCATTCATCATTCCATCGGCCAGTGATACCTGTGGGATGCAAATGAATCACAAGAAAACAATATTTCAGATTCAAAATGAGGATACTTTTCAGAGGTCTTATAACAACCTCCATTTCCCAGAGTTCTTTCAATGCAGAAAACAGGAGTGTTCCAGGGACGGGTTTCCAGATGATCCTGGTCCAACAGCTCCCGAACCAAGTCACGAAGGGTGACAAATTCATCCTGAAAGAAAGTCCATTCCAGATGCCAAGCGTCAAGGAAGAGACTCGCAATGTCCACTCCAAGGACAAACGGGTAAAATCGTTTCAGGACAGTCTCTGACCAGAACAACAGTCCAGTGAACTTGAGGCAGCCCAGCAACTTCAAAGCAGCCACCTTTTTCAGTACAGCTACAGGTGAATTTAGACACAATAAGGATCTGCAAGGTTGGCTCTTTTATACAATTATAATTTAATATTAAAAGAAAAAATCTCTGGGGTAAAAAAAAAAAATCATAAAATAGCTAAGTAGAGAGAACGGGGAAAAAACACCCCCCACAAACATAGAAAAGACTTGAGGGAGAGCAAGAATTCACACTGGCATGAGAAAAAGTTGGAATAAAGCCAGGCTGCTGGATTTAGTACCCCAAAGTGATTTGGAAAGAAATCACATAAAGTGCAATCTATGTTAATACTACACAAAAAATATGTGAAAGCACAGAAGCCCTTCAAAGACGTGACCTCTCTTTCTCACACCAACATAATTGAGCCAGTTATGCCCCATCAGAAGTCATGAAAACCTTCAAGCTTACATGGGAAAGTCCTAATTTCTCCCCTGGGTGGGAATTTTACACCTGAGCCAGCTGTGTAAGGGAGGACGTTGCCAGGACAAAAATCTCTATACCACCTCACAGGATCTGCTTCTTCATGGCCTCCTCCCTTATCTGGCTCTAAATTCAGCTACCTCCTAAGAAAAGGTTGGGTTTTGTGGTTGTCCTCTGTTGTTCACACACAGCCCTAAGCTGTTACCTTGACATAGTCAGCAAAGCCTACACTGCTCTTGCAAATCACTGATTACTCTAGCCATTAACCATCAACATTTCAGTCTCTCACAGGGATCTTGGGAGTTGCTGAGACAAAAGATTTTCTGCTGGGGACAGGAAGCAAAAGCTGTGTCTCTCAGGTTCACTTGGGACTGTGAAACTGTTTTGTTGCTTGTCCAGGGCAGAGCTTGAAAGTTCATAACTCCAAAGTTCAGCCTTACAAGTCTTTGAGTCAATGAAATGTTCCTTTCCCAAACCAGAAAAGCAATTGAATCTGTTCAAGGAAGGCCAAACCATATTCTCCCAAACATGCATCCATATCCATTACAAGGAAATTTATGAGTAATGACACCTAATACTGTCTTCAAAGCAAAATACTTGGCAGAAGAGGTCAGTGTCACTATTTGCACTTTACCAGCAGGAAGAACAGGGCACAATCAAATTCAGATTGCACAAGTGTGTGATGATTCTCAAATGATACAGTGCTTTCTCCTCAGCCTTCTCTTCTCTCTCTCTGCCTCCCAAAATCACTTTTCCATACATGCAACCACCATTAATTCTACCATACCTGTATTTCATATGCATATCCACTCTCATTCATGTCCTTCTTTGTACTTGAAGTTTGACGAAAGCATTTGTAAATGCAGTGAAAACACTTTGAGACTGAGGCTGTTCTTCTGTGTTGTGTATTTACTGTGCACAGACACTGCATCCTGGCCCAGAGCTGCAGTTAGTGCTATACAATTCATTGTTCTGCACTCATTCTGTCTGATTTTACATAACTGGGTAATTCAGTGCATCAGTTTTAATAAAGCATAAAATTTCCCTTCACTGATGTTGTGTTAATATGGCTCTACTCTGCATTTTCATTACACTTGTTCCCCAGATCTGAACTTCCTTTGGACCAATAACTCATCCTATGACAAGCAAGTATTGAATTTATTGCTAGGAAAAAAAATGGGGTGGGGGGATAAAAGAAAGGAAAAAAGGAGAAAATTTAGAAATATGAATGAACCAAAACACATACTTCTGATGCTGTTAGAATGTTTTGGGGGTTTTGGGGGGTTTGTTTTTGGGCTTTTTTGGACATTCAACTGAGAGAAGATTTTGCAATTTCTAAATTAAATAAAATTCTCTCTCTGTGTTCTTCAAGCAATGTGTCACCTGTGTCTCCATACCTTGTAGAGGCTGGCATCCTCACCACCTCTCTCTGCTTACAACAACTTTCTCTCCTGTGAGCTGACCACTTCCCTATTTCCCAGACTGTCTGATTGCCCTACACAATCAAACTCAGGGCAATGACTTTTAATCCATGTGAACCTTTCATATCAGCTGCTATTTCAGGCTGGATGAAAGGCTCGTTGGCCTGTTTTTCTGGGGTTTGCTTTTTGTTTTGCCTGTCTCCAACACAGCGTTTTGCCCTAATGAGCATTTCTCAATGCTACCAACTCAGACTAGCACAGCCAGGCTTGGGGAACCCCTTTGCTTGGGGTGCTCAGGGAGGAAATTTTGGTGCATACACCAACACATAGACAGACTGACACCACTCTGGTGCAGCAGAGAAGATGTGATATAGCCTCAGCCTCTGCAAAATGGGGGTTTCCAGTTTCTACTGCCACCATGAAACTGCTGAGAGGAGAGCAGCGAGCCTCACACGCTCAGCCTTCCTCGCTGTTGGTGGTGGTGGTGGAAGGGATATGCAGAACCTCTCTAGCCTCTAGAGGCAGAAACTTTGGGAAAGCAGCATGTTTTGTCCAGAACACCTCTATTTACTGTGCTTGCCTATTTCCCAATATGGCATTGGGTGAATTCCCAACTTCTTGAGATACAGTTCTTCAGCATAGCCCTGATACTGCTGTTTGTACTGTACAAAACCCTGATACCGCAGACCCTTCCATTGTGAGATTTTGGAAACAGAGCATCCTTCTATCAAGAAACTATACAGCAATTGATAGTCATAAACATATAAAGGGAGTAGTTTCTACAGATAGTGAATATTTGACAACCCCTCCAGAAAATGTACGGATCCTGGTTCGTTAAAATACAGATTGATTTTCATCCAGCTGAAAATTTTTAATTTTTTTTTACACAAAATACCTTTTTAATTAAAGCAATTTAGTCTTGGTTTGGTTGGGTTTGCGGTTGGGTTTTTTTGTTTGTTTTTGGTTTTGTTTTTGTTTTGTTTTGTTTTGTTTTTAACTGGCCAAAATTCTGGTTATAATAGTCTGGTTTATTCAAAATTTCATCTATAAATCCTGCCTCTAAAGAGAGTTGGTTTATTACTTTTTAATAGAATTTGTCACTATAAATCATCTATAGTACCATAATACCTAAAGCAGTAAATGAAAATTACAATTTCATTGACTGTTACACAATTTTTAATGCGCTTTACCCCTAACCTGAAGGTGTTTCCAAAGGGACACATTTAATTTTTTACACCCATTTATTGTTTCGTCTCTTTAACTTTTATCCTAAGTTTGTGAGACTTTCCAGCTCAGTACAGATGTGGGAATGGATACCTTTGTTATGTGGGTGGGCTGGGACAGTTCAACCTGGAGAATAGAAGGCTTCAGGAGGACCTCAGAGCACCTTCCACTATGGAAAGGGGCATACAAGAGAGCTGGAGAGGAACTTCTGACAAGGTCCTGCAGTGAGAGAAGGGGGAATGTCTTCACAATGAAGAAGTGTGGGTTTAGATTAAATATTAAGAAGAAATTCTTTACTGTGAGGCCATGGCACAAACTGGATCTCACTAACACTCGGGTGATGCTTTCTGTTACCTGAATTACATTGCTCAGCAAGTGCTGTCACAGAAAATGAGAGGTGGTTTCAGTTGCACCCACTCCAAAATCCATCCAAAGGCAGGGTGGTTATGGAAAAGGAACCAAGCACTGCAAAATCTCTAGCTGCCACTGATTCCATTGCAGGATGGTGTCTGTGCTACTAAAGCCCTGTGACTCTGCTTTCCCATGTATGAAACTGGAATACATCTTTTGAGAAGACTGATTTCAGCTTGTAATTGATAGTTTAGAGTCAAGATTGCTTTGTGGGCTCTGCCACCAACACTCTGTGTGCTCCAACAAATTATTTAGGCTGCCTGCAACAGGGAGCTCAGAAGTGCTTCCCAGGAAGAAATGCTAGTCTCTGCTGGCCTTTCTAAACCCTTATCTGCTAGATAAACCAGCTCTGTGTCCTGCAACTCCTCTCACAGGCCAGATGCTATAGAAGTAACAAGGTAATTGAGCAACAAGGTGGCCAAGCCAGCCACTTCCATATAAAGTAAAAATGTTTTTCACATAGTGTACAGGGAAATTAAATCTATTCCCAATTCCCAGTTGCTCTGCCAGCTGTGTTGAGCATCCCTCCACATGTTTGCAGACCAGGGCAGGCAGAGAGGCAGCAGAGAAGACCAGTAATCCTGACAAAATTTCTCCAGCAAGAAAAGAGTCTTGCTGGCAGATTAGACCAGCAAGAAAAAAGTCACAGAAAGCGGCAACAAAGACAGCCCTGATCTCTTTTTTTTTTAACCATGACAACATTCAAGGTGTGGTCTCATGGACCTGTGTCTTAATGGTATCAAGTTTTGTCAGGGGAGGCTTAGGCTGGATGATAGTAAAAGATTTTTCACCCAGAGGGTGGCTGGGCACTGGAACAGGCTTCCCAGGGACAGAGTCATAGCACTAAGCTCGAGAAGTGTTTGAACCACAGTGTCAGCCACATGGTGTGATTCCTGGGACTGTTGTGTATAAGGCCAGAAGCTGGACTGATTATCCTTGTTGGTCTGTTCCAACACAGGATATTCTGTGATTCTAATGTATTTTTATATTCTCTGTCCTGTGCAGGAAGATGTTCTCTCTGACAGCATTAGCATGAAAATCTCTTTGTTTCGCAGCATCAGCAGGGAAATGACACCTGTGTTTTCAGACTTACAGGAATGTTGTGCATTCAGTTCCAGCTCCTGCCTTCAGGATTTACAGTCATCTTCCCAGAAAAGTCATACAGGGAATATCACCAGTTGAAAGGAGCTGAAAGTACTAAAAATCTGCCCCCAGAGCACAGACATAGGCAAGCTTAGTCAGAAGACAAGATAAATTTTAGCTATCCATCTTATGAAGGAAATTCATCTCATCACAGGATATAGAATACTAATTGGGTTAAGTCATCCCAAACTAATAGCTGCCTACCATATTCCTCTTTCTTCAGAGTAATTTTTAATAGCATATCCTTAGCATCTGATATTTCAACATATAAAAATAACAGCTCATAATAATCAAATTATGAAAATTGTAGTCTGAATAAGTCTGATGGCTAAGGCAGAGTCCTTATTTCCCCTGACTGGTGGGAAATTGAGGAATGGATGCTGAAAGCTAGATCCATCCCGGACCGTGTGGGGGGATTGGGTTTCCCACTGAAGTCAGTGCTAGGATCCGAATGTAGCCAAGGGAGAGCTGGGCGTTGCATTCACAGCCTCTTCTGCTTGATTTTTAAGGTGGGGATAGGGTTACACAGACTGTTTGAGATCTGCAGATGGTGGATATTACTCTGAGAGAGGAATCAAGATTTCTAACCCTCCAGCAGGGAAAAAGAAATTGAGAAAAGTCTGTTTCATTTTGCAGCATTTTGCAGATGTGAATATCATCTCCTAATCCAGAATACGGAGTTGTAGAACATCCTTCAGGAAAACTGGCATTTAAGACTCCTGCCAAATGTGAACCCTCACATTTGATGCTGACAGAACAGTGATTGCTGCACTCTCCTAACTCACAAACCTTTCCTCTTGTAATGCTTGTTCTTACACGTCAACACCTCTGGGCCATATAGATGTGACATATGGATGCACAGACATGCCACAGACAAACTGCTATCCTTGGATCCTCTTCCTGTTTCCACAGTAACCTTACAGAAACAGCCAGCAGTCAATAGATAAAATCTAACACAGGGATAAGTCATAATTTTAGGTTAGCAGGGAACAGATCTTGAATGCTGAGCCACTGATACATAGCATAATGTGATTTAGGGTGTTTATTATGCTAACCCAGGGCAGGAGTGTGTAGGCACACGATGTGGCAATTACAACACACATTTGCTGCTGGTTAAGCAGGAGTGCAGAGGAGAGAGCAGGTACAGAGAACTTTATGCTTACACACTGTTCAATGGCTTAATCCTGCTGCCAAGGCGAGCTTCACTTCGCTTTGTACCTGACACTTCCATGTGCTCATCCAAGAGGCAACGCTGGGACATTTACAAACAGATGCCCCATCATTACAGGCACACTTGGTATGCTAAGCTTTGTTTCAGGAAAATAAAAAGAAAAGACCAATCACATACTTTAGCTAGGAAGTGTCAAACTCTTAATATGAATTGTGCTCATTAATGTGACAAGTGTCACATTCACTGAGCCCTTTTTTTTTTGGTGGCTGTCAGTATATTGATGTGTATTTTGCAAACAGTTTTTCTACCCAAACTGTTTCTCTCTAGGGAGGAGTTTAGGCAACAGGCAGATGAATTACCTAGTGAAAATTGAAAACTATTTTTCTATTAGTCACTCAAGGGGTAGTACTCCAAGTAAGGAGCCACAGCAGCTTTATTCCATTCTTCTCCAGGCCATCAAATCTCTCCAGATTCACACGGTACGGTGTGCAGGGTGTGTGGGTGTCCCACGCTTGATTTAAAGCATAAAATTCTCAAATTAAGCACTAGAATTTTATCTATAATAGCATGGTGAATCATGTTTACAGGACCTGCACTCTGAATATTTATTTAGTATTGCTCAGTCTGGTTTTGAAACAAGATCAGGTTTCATGCTGTTGGTACTAACCAAAAGACTGCATATTGGCTTGTGCACATCAGCAAAATATAAAGGGAACCATATCACTAACATAAGCTCCACTCTGTAAGAAAACTGGTGCATTGTTAGAACATTAAAAAGTCCCTTTTGGGGGATCAAAACCTATCTAACTTGACTCAGAGTGACATGTTAAGTTGGAAAACATAGGACTAAATATATATTCCCGCTGTTTGTTATTTTAAAATCTTATTTGTCTCTCTAATACTTTTTCTCCCTGACATGAAACAAAATAATTTTGTTCTAAGATGGATGTTGATCACTACATCAGTGCTCTCCCTGGAAGGAATGCATGAGCCTAAAACTCAGCAGGACACAATGTCACTCAGCTGGACTCATTAGTGTGGCAAGCAGTTTGGCATTTACATCTCTGCACTGCTCCCAGGAAAAGGCAGCTCCAGTTCAGAGCACAGCATGTGTCTGTCTGCAGCTGACAATGTAGACATGCCCTTAAAAGCCAAGCCATCCTTCAAGGAGCAAGTGGAACTGGCAGCTGTGGAGAGGCAATGGCAGCTTTTGTCGGTCAAAGGGCAAGGGCTGAGTAATTCTGTATGAAATCTCTTGATCCATTGCAGATAATGCTTATGGCCTTGAAAAAGGTATGTATCAGCACCTGATGCACAGAAGCACGGAGGTGTCTGGGGTTCAGCTTTGCACAGAATTTAACTGTCTGAATACACAAAGACTGAGGTCATTTAATTTCTCCCTGTTGTGACAAACCAAAGTAGGAAAAATGTCAGCAGGAGACTCAAAATAGAATTCCTTCATCTTTTCATGCTTAAATCTTCTGAGAAAGCTTGCCCTGCAGATGTACTCAGAACACACCTCCAGCATGCAACAGGCACTGAGCTGAGCAATCACAGCAATTTCCATCAGTAATGAGGCTGATGGGAACACCACATCATGCTCCAGGCCAGCTCTGTGCTCTGCAGCTCAGGCAGAGCAGAAATGATCTTCCAAACCTCTCTTTGTGAAAGGGCTTCAAACCCTGAACTCCTGTTTCCTAGGGAATGCCTGGCTTTTGGGAAACTGAGAAAGAATGGATGCCTCATCCCTGGGAGTGTTCAGGGCCAGGTTAGACAGGGCTTATAGCAACTTGGGATAGTGGAAGGTGTCCCTGTCCATGCTAGGGGGATGGAACAAGACGATCCTTAAGGTCCCTTACGAATCAAGCCATTCTGCAACTTCATGATTCTACGAAATAAAGTGATATGTTCTGTTCTAAGAAAAAGAAAAAAAAACCTATGTGCTCTGCTCTTCCTGCACAAATGTGTAACAAAGAAGCCAAGATTTCAAGTGTCAGTGAGCAAGGAAATATATATATAGAGATGCATTATTTAAAAAAAAAAAAGACCCAAAAACAAGAAAGATGACCTCCCAATTAGAACTGGAACTGGAGTTGGGATATTTTAGGAAGGCCTGTCTTGACCTTATTCAGGTCTCCAGGCTTTGTCACTCAAACCCAGCAGTGGGAGGAGATCGTTTTGATGGTGTCATTTTGTATTCAGCATCTTCAGCATCTGCTCTGACTGCCTGGAAGCTCAGCTGTGGGTGCCTAGCCCTTTCCACCACCTCCATAGGAACACAGAACTCTGACAGGAACTCTGCCATGCAGCTGTGCCTAGGTGTCCTTTGGGGCTTTGTCCAGGGTCTTCTCTTGGCTCCCACATGGGATGTGGGAATTTTTTTCTTTTCTTAACCTTCAGGGTCTTTAGTAGTTAACAACTACAATTTTTTCACAGCAACAGCAAGGCAGACAGGGAAATGTGAAAATTGAGGAACCCTTCAGCATAGGCCAAAAGGCTGTTGTGTGAGTCAATGCCAAATTCCTTAGAAAAAGAAGTTTAGGGTGAATGCTGTCAACACAGGAAAAGCAAGAACTTTTAATTTTGGCAGCATTTTGCAGGTTTTCCCTTTTTTGGAAATGTGAAGGGATAACTTCACAACTAATGGGCACTCTCCAACAGAAAATACAGTGGTGGGTGATGTTGCTAAATGAACAATAGTGCTTTTGCTTTTTCCAAGGCTTAGTGAGGAGACAATTGAAGTACTGACCACTTTGCAATAAAAGGGTTGAATGGGCTATTATTTGTTTCAATCAATCCAAGGTTGCTCTTCATGAAGGAATAAACATTTCCTCTATGACCTTAATAAAAGCAAGGAGGNGGTCATAAAAAAAAAAAAAAAACCCAACCAAAAAAAACCCACCAAACCATCAGGGTTTTTATCAGAAAAAAATGTTAAAGGGAGCACCCAAAGTGTGCAATTAACAAACATTAAAGCAATAAAATATTGACCCTCTTTTTTCCTGTCTATCTTTTCCCTCCCATTTCCAAGATTTGAAGAAATAATAATGGTTAACAATCAACGGGTTCCTAATGAGAGCAGCTCACACTACACCCACAGAAATTAGCTTTTGGAAAATCAATAGGGAAAGAAATGTGAAATGTGTATATATATATATATACACACATATATATATGTAATGTGAATTCCTCTATTTCTGTTTATATTTCCACTCCTCACAACTTCTCCCACCTTAGAGGCAGGAAAGATATCTCCATCTTGGATGATAATCAAATAATTAAGATGTATGAGGTGTGCATGCCTGTGACATGTGAAATAAAGCATAATGAAGAAAACAACAGAAGCATGTAAAAAGGGCCTTCTCGCCCTTAGCAATAGCATTTGCTGCCATGAACAATATTCTTAATCAGAAAAAATACTCCTTCATAACAATCATGCTGCATACAGTGATATTCACAACAGACCCAGGATGGCATGACTGAGGAGGTATAAAAATACAGAAGTAATTCTGCTATGAAATACCTAGGAAATTACATCCTGCTGGATGTTTCTGTTGGGATTGGGTCATCACTGTTGATCCAGTTTTCACTGGAAATTAACATAATAAAAGTGGAATGAACACAGAATTTCAACCTGGTTCTGTAGATATAGATTCTATCCTAGGACTCCTGGGTGACAGTGTGTAAATTTTGAGAATTTATGAGTCTACTTCAATAAATATCAAAACAGGTCCAGAAAGTGAATATTTCCATGGCTGTATTGAAGGATTGGAGTTTTTTATACTACCTTTCCCTTACCTATCCTGGTGACCTTTACCCATCCACTACCTCTGCAAGAGTCTGTTTTTTAATTTGAGATTGAGAACGTGAAAAGATTGTCTGCAATGAACGCTTAGAATGAGATGTAAAGATTTTGAACTGAATGAATGAGATTGGGAAATTCAGGAATTGCATTTTCATCTGAAAACTACCATATTTGATGTGAGGGCTGTGGGGATAACTAAAGAAATAGTCACAAAATGTAACATAAATAACGATGGTTACGATGCCATCTGAAGCTAGCTCAGATTAGTCCTCTTTAACATTGCCAGGCAACAACTACCACAGACAGGAATGTCATTGAAAAAGAATTAAATCTGAGATTTCCATCTGGCTAAAATATAGGATGATAGTGGGCAATTAGACCTTATCTACAACCCAGACAAGCTGGGCAGAAACAGAAAGATCCATCCAGAAAAGCTGAACACCCTCCTACTCTTACCATTCATGCTCTGCTTTTGCATCAGGGTGTCTCAGGCTTTAAATGAAATGTCAGATTTAATTTGGCTCTGGATGCACAAGATATATGATTGTCCTTGGAGAAAGTTGATAACTCAGCGCACTCTGTGTCAAATGTGAATCTACCCGATAGCTCACTCCATAAAAACCACAACCCTGCTTTCCCTCAATGGTACAAAATAGCCAGGCCTGCCTGCAATTTGCACAAATAGGTCCATTTTGAAAGAAAACTTTCCTATCAGAAAGGAGAAATTACTTACTGAAAGTTGACTCCCAGTTAAATTTCCAAATGGCAGCATTGCACATTACATTAGCATTCTGTGGCAGGGAGGCCGTTACCATGCCCGCCGTGGATGGCTCGGCAGCGGGTGAGGAATTATGTTAAATGGCACATTTGGATTTCTGTGAAGCTCACTCTGGAAGCTCTCATTTGGAAGCATAGTACTTTCAGAGAGTTTTTAACTGCTTGGAATCCAAGCAGGGCAGAAAATATGGAGGGGATATCTGTTATCATCGATGGCTTCATCATTCTTTAGAACATCTACTACATCTAAATCTGTGCTGAGAGAATGGAAAGAATATCTGAAACCCTTTGTAAACCTTCTGGTTTAGATTATCTTTTAAAATCAGTTATTTTCCATGTACGCAAGTAAACTAATGGGCCTGGTTTCCAAACAAAGCTATTTACAAGAAAATGATCAGAATATAACTTTGTTACGCATCTGTACTTGCTGTGTTCATATGGCATTGGAAAGATTTGGTGTCATCAAATCTTTTCTGCACCTATACCTGTTCTTTTGCAGCCATCACTCAGAAAATATTACTTCAGTCTGATTACTTTTCACTTTTTAGTGCTTTTGACCACTTATGCAGCCTTTATTCAGAACTGGAATGAATTATGCCTGTTCCACTACTAGCATGCAAAATTCACTAGGAAAAAAACTCAAAACTTTGTGCCTTGCCATTTAGACATGACCATTTTTGAAAGCCATGGTGGTTAAATGTAGAGTCAGTGACAGATACTGTGCAGAAAGACATAAATAGATAGGCAATATCCTTGTCACTCACAGAACATGAGAAATGCCTCATATGCCCAAATAAAAGCTTGCAATCAAGGCTCTGCAGAGATAAGGTTACATATGTGACATTTTGTCATTTTGTTCCAAGAGCAGTGGATATCAAGTTTTACTCCTAGATCTAAAAAAAAATCTCTACTTTCTTAGTTAGTTTAGTGGAACTCTGATTGAGACTGAGAAGACATTCAATTAAAAACACAATCTATCCTCATTTTATTCTTTCTTGAACAGAGTAAGTGTTAGGTCACTCTCTGGCATTGCTCCTTTGTTTCACCCTCTTTACTCCAGACTGATACTTCCCCCCACCCCCAACATCCTCTCAGTGGTTTTCTGTGTAATGAGATCTCCATTTCCTCATTCTTTCTCTCCCTCCTTTTCAGTCAAGCCCCCCATAAGCAGCTTTACCTTTCATTCTTGAAGAAGACAACAACATTTTTCTTCTCAAATTTCCATTTTCTGATCTACCTGCATTGTGTAATTCATGCCCTTCTAGAGCTCTTGTGTTCTCCAAAGTAAGAGCTCCCTGGGGTTGAAAAACTTCCCACAATAGCTTTTAATCCCCGTTTGACTCAGTTAAGGATAAAATGTACTTTTTAACTAGGTTCTTAGGTCTTAAAATATCTCAGGAAAATTCACTTCATTTAAGTGTACAGGGAAGGACTGAAAACAAAAAGAAAACTTCATAAATATCATGAATTATGTCAGATTTGATAGAAAAATAAATTAAAACCGTACCGAATCGAGGTTTTCCTTTTTTCTGTGAATGTTGCCATATAGATAAAATCCATGGCAAGTCTGTGGACAGTTCTCAGAAATATTTGATCTTAAAGTTGTCATTTCCATTGGCTTGCATTTTTAATGATATGTTCCTTTTATACCAGCTAATTTGTTTCTGCAGTGCTCTGTACTCCTTGTTCCTCTGCAGTCCTTCCTGCACACTTATTCCTGTGAAATAATTTCATTACTTTTAAATAATAGCATCAGTGCAGAGACAAACAATAATAGGTCATCACTGCAGCATAGCAAGCTCAATCTATGCCCGCCTCAAAATCTTTAACAAAATATAACAGAAGAAAAACAGATGGCTTTGCAGCATGACCAGATGGTGAACAAAGCCGTGCCTTTTCCAAAGAGCTATAAGATTATTATTGCTTTTCTAGCTAGGTCAATATTGATTATATGTTCCAATTTCATTGGGATATTGAATTTGTTTTATTGGGCAAACAGCTGCAGCCTCTATTCCCCATCCCTTAGCAAATATTATTTCAAACTTCCTTTGAACTCTCATCATGCAAGTGTGATGCTGCTGCATCACAAAGGTTTTCCATCACGTGACCGTGGCCTGGGATCACACAGGTGGTCCAAACACCAGTCAGTACACTGATTTTACTGAAATAAGACTCCCCTGTGTCTCCCTTGCCATGTTAGAGACACATGGTGGTTCTCCTTCCATCTTCTTCACAGCACTGCACTGGTGGCCTGCCATGCAAGACAGCTGGATTGCTGCCAGCAGATGAAAAAAAAAAAAAAAAAAAGGTGCCTTAATATTCTTGTAACAGAAATGAAAGTTTATGTTGCACCTCAAACTGAAAGACAACAAGCACTAAAATTAGACAGCTAAAAGTTTTCTGTCACCCCACTAGAGAATACTGAAGTTGATCATTCTTCTTCAATCACAGCTTTAATTGACTTTGCTTTTTTTAAAATTATAAATGTTTCAGAAACAAATGCTGTAATAATATAGACTGTTTGACCACTAGTTCACTTTGCATCCTTTATTTAATGATCTTTAATCTATTTCCTGATTTTTTTTCTCAGTTTTGTTGACAAAGCAGTAGAGCAGACACAGCGGGTATGGAGTCAGAAAAGGTATAGTTGTAGGTAAATTAATGTCACAGAACTGAAGAGATATAAATGCAGCCATTTCCACTTCCATAAGGAAGAGGATGGGAAGAAAGATTGGTACCATTTGGGGTGTGGTTGTTTGAGCATTTTGGGGTTTGGAGATCAATCACAGGCATGAAGTAGCTGAAAAGTGATAATATGGAAAGTAACACCCCACTGCGCTCAGGATTTCAGTCTGTTTTCTTAAAAGTATAAAAAGTCTGAGGCATTAGGATGATCTCCTCAAAATCATACTTTTTAATGTTTCAAAATGGTTAGATTTCAGCCTTTGTTTAGAAATTATGATATAGGAGAAGACACATGGCATTGAGCAGTTTCTTCAAAAACATGTTCAAAACATTTTACTCTAAGGTGTTCAAAGAGGATGCAAAAAATATTGTCAGAGCTTCATCCCTTCACCCAACCCCTCTTCCTTGCAGTTTCTCTGGAAGAGTGTTGTCATAATGTAAAGATACTTTTCAATTACCCTGCATTTTTTTGTTCATGATTTCCAGGGAGAATATTTCAGGAAATTTCACTATCCCAGAAAAATAAATAATCTTTTGAGGATGATTGATAAAAGTTATTCCAGTTCCTGTGCAAACTAATTCTGTGAAATACCAAGAGAATGCATAAAACATAATAAGGTAAAAGCACACATTTTACAACCTATTCCATTTATTTTTAATTTCATTTACATGTCTTGTTTTTCTCTCAGGCAGAAACTGATCCTAGGAAGTTCCACTTGAACATGGGGAGGAACTTCTGCCCTAGACAGTGACTGAGTCCTGAACCGTTGTCCAGAGAGCATGTGGAGTCTCCCTCATTGGGGATATTCCAGATGCCTCTGGACACAACCCTGTGCCCTGTGCTCTGAGATGGCCCTGCTTGAACAGGGAGGTGGTACCAAATGAACCCACTCTGGTCCCTTCTGTGGGGACTCATTCTGTGGTTCTATAAATAATATTTGGATCCTCATAGCTACATATAGGAACCCTACAAATTCTTCCTTAATCACACTTGTGGGGTTTCTCCAACCACATCTCATTTTACTTTTTTCAGTTTTTATGTGTAACATTTGATCAAGTAGACTTTGAGTAAAGGATATTCTCTGGCAAAACTAACTAACTGCTTTCTTACTAACTGATTTCTGCTGTTAACATTTTATTGTCTATAAGAACACAAACTTTAAGTGACCATTGAAAAGAATACTTAGAAGGTCTATAACAGAAACAGAAAGTGTTGTTAGGCTGTCTAACACAGGCTGAGAAATCATTTATTTGAAAGGTTTTCGGTCACTAGAATACTGACAGAAACTGGCATGCTTGCAAAATGAAACAAATTACTATGGAAATAATCAGCCAGTACAAGCATTTACAAATTAGTTGCAGATGTATAACAAAACTGGAAATCTTTGCCTCTCAGTATGAAAGGGGACAGACTTAAAGCGATCTCTGTTTCCCATCACTCCTTCAGAATCTTTGGGTCTGTGGAAAAGCACACAGAGGTGAACAAAGCTTTCATATTCAGAGCCACCCATAGAATATGAGACTCATAAAATTGGACAGATATAAAAATGGAAGAAATAACCATTACATTCTGATACATTACTGAAGACTCGCAAACAGGGAAAAGACCAACTAGGTTAAGTATTGGCATAAATTAAACAGAAAGCACATTTGCTCTAGCACTGGCCTTTCAAATTGAGAGTGATGGCATGATTAAATAATTGAACCATCTCACCTTGCACAGTCAGACAGAATTCCAATAAGAATGGTTATTCCAAAATGGATACAAAGGCAAATCAAGCTCTTCTCCAGCTAATACAGCAATCTGCATCTTGACTTTTTTGCTGCTTTGTGGATGTAAGTGGGATGAGGATCAATGGGTTGTTTTTCTTCAATTTTGCAAATGTGTCAATTACTCCATTAGGGCTGATCCTTTCAGCAGTAATTTTCTTTGTGAAGAAAGGGTTTTTTGATTGCTCATGTCACATAGTGCTGCAATAAGGTGCTCCTAAATATTCCTAGGAATTAATTTCCATGTCCACCCAACACATAATTTAAAACCCAAGCATCATGTCCATCATCTCGAAGGCTTTCTTTTTTTCTCAAGACTCTGTCATGAGCTCTGGGCCTTGAACAGGCTATGTAAGCAGCAGCAGCAGCCAAAGCTGTCCTGTCACTGAAGTGGGCACAACCCCATTGCAGCACAAGGTTGAAGATGGTCATGTGACAATTTTACACATGGCACAGCACAGGCCCCTTCGAAAATGCACGAACAAATTCTCACCTCATATAAACTGTCCTTAAAAAATCCAGTGAAAGAAATTGTTTCAAAAATAGTCAGTAAAGTTTTTTACATCTCTTGAGTTCTGAAATGTTATTTTACTGTGAAGGGTTTTTTTTGGGGGGGGGGAGGGGGGTTGTTTTGGGGGGTTTTGGGGTCTTTTTATTTGGTTTGTTTTGTTGAGGTTTTTTGTTTGTTTGGTTGGTTGGTTTGGTTATTTTTCTAAAATTTAACTTGACGCACTCTTCTCCTATAGTATTTTTGTATTACAAAATGCACTTATGAGGGGTTTTGTTTCTGTAGCTGTGATTACAGGTACCTGTGATGGTGAGGATAAAAAAGAGAAAAGGAAGGTGCTCTGAACCTATGATTACAAGCACAGAGGTCCTTCCATTCCTATTCTTTTACTATCACCACTTCTTTTCAGCTTTCACTGGATTCACTAAGCTCAGATCCAGCAGTTTTATGAATTTAAGGGGCAACCTTTCTCTGTAGTTTTCTGTTTCACTTGTTGATTTGTGTCGGGCTGGGATGAAGTTGATTTTCCCCACAGTAGCACTCCTGGTGCTGTGCTGTGCACCAGGAGCCAGAAAGGTGTTGATGACACAGCATTGTTTTGGCTACTCCGAGCAGTGCTGGCACAGCATCAGTGACATCTCTCCAACATCCCCCTGAACTACTCTCCTGGAAATGAGCAAGACGTTGGGAGGGGACACAGCCAGGAATGCTGACCGAAACTGTCCCAAGGGGTATTCCATACCATGTGACATCTGTTCAGAAAAAAAAAAAAGAAAGAAAAAAGAAAAAAGAAAAAAGAAAAAAGAAAAAAGAAAAAAGAAAAAAGAAAAAAGAAAAAAGAAAAAAGAAAAAAGAAAAAGGAAAAAAGAAAAAAAAAAGGAGGATAAGGGGGATCTTTCATTATTACAGCATTTATCTTCTGAAGCAACCTTTACCTATATTGAAGCCTGATTTGCCAAGAAGGACAGTTTGAACAGGGCTTTGAAAAACCTGATCTGGTTATAAAGATCCCTGGTCAATACAAGGGGTTGGACAACACCACCTTTAAAGGCCTCTTAAAACCCAAACTTTTCTGGGCTTCTCTGATTCTGCCTCTGAACATCACCTTGCTGATGGGAAGTACAGCATAAACCTGCTTCCCCATGCCGCTGTGGGATGTTTTTGCTCTTGTTTTATTAAAAGACCTTCAACCATGAACCTTTTTTCATCCTATTTTCTTCCTCTCTGTTTAGCTGAGGAGGGGAGTGTTGGAGGAGTTTGATGAGTACTTGGCATCAAGTCAGGGTCAACCCACCATAGGTGTTTTTTCATAGTAAATACAGGTATATTTAGTTTTTCTTTCCAACCTCATGAGGGAACTAATGAATCATTATCCTTTTCTAGTTATCTGCCCGCTTTTATCCCCTTTAAGCTGATGAAAAACACTATCTTATGAACATAGAAGTTTTCTGCATCAAGGAGATCTTCTGATCCTATTGCTGGTGCTCTTCCTGCACATTAAATCTTTCTATGCTGCTATTTTAATGACTACTGCATGAAGAAATATTAGTACTTCTTCTCCCTCTTCAACCTCCTATTCTCAGTTCTGCAGTTTGTTATTTATTCAGGGTTGGTGTTTGTTTTTCAGGGCTTTTTGTTCTCTTCTTTGGAGCTTTATAGTAGTTTTTCTTTTAATCAATCTGTACAAAGTTCTGTCTCACCCTTTCCTCCCTCCTGGTGGTCCAATAGAAGCCTGAATTTGATTTTTCCATGTTCCTGTTAACCAAAACTCTTAGCATCATCTTAGTATCCTTCAGCATTTCTATATCCATCTGCATCAAGCGCAGAATCAGAGAGAATTGAAATACTTGTAAATTAATTGTTGAAGAGAAGTGGCCAATGTTATTTGGTGGATTTTTTTTTTTTAATTTCAACAAATAGGGAGTATGTAAGGTGTATTTTAGACCAGAAAAGGAGGCTCAGGAGGGACCTTATTTGTCTCCAAAACTCCCTCAAAGGAGGTTTCAGACAGCTGTGGGTCTACTTCTCATGGGTGACACAACAAGAGGAAACAGCCTCAGGTTGTGGCAGGGGAGGACTAAGTAGAATATCAGCAAAATTTCTTCACTGAAAGGGTGGTCAAGTACTGGAACAGGCTGGTTTTGCATTGATTCACATTTAGTGAAAGGAGAAGCCACCCACAGAAGTGGTAGAATGTGTGCATTTGTGGCACTTGGGGACCTGGCTTAGTGGGGAATCTGGCAGTTCTGGGCTAATAGTCTGACTTCACAATCCTAGAGGACCTTTCTGACCTTAAAGGTTCCACAATTCTTTGAGGACAGCCAAAAATTCTACTTTCTTTAAACCACTTATTGCTAAGATAGTTGAGTATGTTGAAAAAGTAAAACACCATGGATTTTTTTTTCCTTTCTTCTCGTTCCCCATTGTCACAAACTCGGTGTTCTAACAGCTTGGCCTGTGCAACAGTTGCCCCCTGAGAAGAGATGAGGACCTCAGGCTCACACCTTTCCAATTAGATTGGAGACTGTATGACTGGAAGTAATCCTGCAAAAATATGGGGATGGGACAAGGTAACCTTACTGTTCACTCTTCTCCCTAAGCATTAAGGAGTTTGGCATGCACTGTGTGTTCCTCCTGTCTTTATGATGTCTGTGACAGCTCCCTGGGGTCACAGCTGTCACCATGCCACCCTGCAGCACTGCAAAACGGGAGTGTCTCCTAATTTGTGCCTTGGCAACAAATTGGCATGAACAAAGATTGAGCTTATTGGAGCAGTGGACTAAAATGGCAAATATTCCTCTGGCTTTAAAGAAAAGGTATTTAAACTCCACAGAGGTGTTCATACTTGACAATGAAATTGCCCAGGCAACCACCGTTGCATCATGGCCTCCTCTTTATAAAAGCCAATTATTTCCAAGGTTTGACACAAAGCAGTGAATAGGCTTTTGACATTTTGATCAGAATTATTGTTAAACAGAGAATTCTTTACACTTTTGTGTCATCTCCTGTAAGCACAAACCACTCATTTGTGTTGAGCAGTGACGCTGAATAGCCTACAAAAAGAAAATGTCCATTGGTCTGCTCTTTACCTTACAGTTCACTTATGGATGTGTTCAGGGTTAAGAAGAAAAGAATAAGAAGCAGTCTTAGACCAAGAATCATGTCTTTTCCCTCCATCAGCTAGTCAGCTGGTGTGGGAATAAATCGTCAACAGCGGGCATTTAGAGAAGTAGCAGGTTTTGACAACCTAGATCGTAGTTTCTGAAGCCCATTTATGTTGCACCAGAGAGCAGTTCAACTTAGCTGGCAAATTAAAGGTTTTCCCTCTTCTTGTACCAGGTGGTCATCTGAAACCTAACTACTAGCCCCATGTGACAGTAGATCTTGAGGACAGCTTGAGGCAAATTAGACCTTAGGGCTGCTTTTGAAACAGTGTGGGTGTAATCTTATGCCATAAAATTTTAAGACAACAAAAGCAGTTCCCTATGGAGGATAATTACTGTCAGAATATCTATAGAAATGATTCTTAGAGGCTGAGGTCCAAGTGGGTAATTTAAATACAGCTTGTTTTATGAAACAGTGAAAAGCACATTTTATTTTTCAAAATCTTGTGGATTTAACACTCAGAAGATAATGAATTCACAATCTACCTATTGTTTCTAAAGCCTGACTCTAATCCGCTTGAGATTTATTTCAAGATTAAGACACCTTTATGAAGATCTTCACAGCTCAATGGGGATCTGCTTTGGATATTCAGTGGTGATTGAGCCATTCACTGAACTAGTAAAGGCGTCAGGCTTTAGTTATCTCGGTGCAGGTCTCTGGAGACAAGGAACCTGCCACTGTTGAGATGGCCATAACACTCAAGAGTGCTTCAGTAGAACTTCAGTGGGCTTCAAGTATCAGCACCTTGTCATCCAGAAGACCTTCATACTTTGTAGCCTCCCAATGGCAGCTCCACACAGCTCTGGCTCTTTCTCTCCTTCTTCTCACTTCCTTCTCCAGTTCTGGCTCCTGTCCCTAGCACAGCCACCTAACCCTGTCTGTCCGTCATACAGCACCTTACCCTTTCTTGTCCCTTGCATGACCTCCTGCCCCTCCCTCCTCACAGCACAGGCAGTAGACTCTAACCAACTCTCTATCAGCTAACTCACTCTTTTATCACACCCATAGCTGTGAGGGTAAGGCTGCTCCCACTCTTGGATAATTAACACAGCTGCAATAGATCAGGGGCAAGATTGCCCTCAGCACCATCTCCGTTTCCCCACAATCTGTCTCCCCACAGAAACCCTTTGCTGAAGGGTGGCATCTGCTGTATGGGACCATTTCTGAAAGTCAGTTAGACAACACCTGAGGACACCTCAGACAGCTCTGACTATCTATGTGTGAACAAGTCAGCTCTAAACCACCATTGATCATAGCAGGAGGTGCATCTGGACACCCCCATGTGCACTGACTGTTTTAATCTGATGCTGACTCCCATGGTATTTGGCTCAAGCCCATAAAACTCTAAGAGGGAAGGGTTAGATTAGACATCAGGAATAAATAAGAGGGTGGGGAAGCACTGCAATAGGCTGCTCAGAGAAACTGTGGCTACCCCACCCCTGGAAGTATTCCAGGCCAGTCTGGCTAGAGCTTTGAGCAGTCTAGTGAAAGTGTCACTTTCCTTGGCAGGGGAATTGGAATTAAATGGTCTTCGAGGTCCCTTCCAAACCAAATCATTCTATGAGTCTCTGATTCTATGAATTGAGAAAATAGTTGATATCACAGTTAAAAGTGTCCTTAGTTTCCAAGCCAAGAGGGTGTCTTCTGAAATATAAAATCCCCAGTGATTTAGGTTTCTATTGCTGTGCTCTTTTAAGAGTGCACAGCTCAAGTACAGGGAGACTGGATCAAACACCTCAGAGTTGGCTGGCTCAAGATCATTGCATCTCTATTGAGTGCAGAGGCAGAGCAAGAGCAGGAGGTGACTGTCACCTTTTTTCTTCTGCCTTTCTACTTGCCCTCTATGCAGTCCAGAGCATGAATAAAGTTTAGGTGGCTCAGACTATCTGAGCATTCAACAGGACCAAGCCCAACAAAACACAGGAGTTTGGTGTCACCTCTGTTTTTCAGTTCCTCATCCACAAAGAAGAGATTCTGAGGATTTTTACTTTCAATAGTAATCCTTCTGAGTCTGTGTCAGTTATGCATTATGTTTTTGTGCAACACTGAGAAGAGCCCCAAGCACTTTTGTAAACCTTCTCCCCATTTCACAGATGAGTCAAGCACATAAATTCTTCTGTCTCCAGAGTGAGCTGTGTTGTAAATAGGCACTGTATATTAATCTGGGCATGAGAAATTAAAGAATTGCAGGTGGAAGGAATGTGCTGACAGAAACTCCGGAGGAAAAGGTGGACTGAGGAAAGTCCTCCTCAATCTACATGTGAAGGGAGGACTTCAGCTGTGTCTCACCCAACCATCAGCTCCGAGACAACTTCGGCTTCCAATAACCATCCTTCTGTCTGGCGAAGGGACCTCACTCTAAATTTCAATATGATTTACAGTTAATCCACAGACACCATTCTGATTCCACTCAGAAAGAAGTTTGAATCCAAAAAGGAAGAACGATGAATCTCATAATCCTGCCCCAAACAAAGGAAAACCCTGCCTGGAGGGGAAATAAAAAGTACAAAAACTGGACCCTAAAAGCAGAACGTGGGAGCAAATGAAGGGGGACTTGGCGCGGGCCAGTCCTGTGTTCACCTCCCAATTCGATCAAATTTGATCTTTGTTGTGGCTTGGATTTTTGTCTGTTTCATTGCAATTTGGTTGGGTTTTTTGTGGTTTTATTCCTTTTCTGTACTTCAATTCGCATTAGCGAGAAAATAAAATAGATCTTTTTTTTAATTCTGATTCGGCTCACCATATTTATAACAGCTGGTCTTTGTGCTTTGAGCAATATCATTAAATCCCATATTCCCCCCCCCACCCCGGTTTAGGACTTAGCTGATTCCTCCATGGTGACCACTGCCTCTTCTCAGGCCAAAGGGCAAACAGCCAGACCCAGCATATGTGTCCAAATGACTGGAGCTCCCTTATTTCCACATGACTTTAAACAGATATTTTTGCTCACTGCCCCTTCTGATTCACTTCTGCCAGCTAACCGCAAAGAGCTGAAGGTAACATTTCATTTCAAAGGGCAGATGTCTTTGTGTGCCAGTTTATTCAAAGGTCTGTGTCTCTACTACACACAACAGAATGAAGTACAAGCATATTTCAAACTGGTTTGTATCTTTATATGTGTCTACAAAAAGAGCACCTGTCCTCTGCATTGCTGTAATGCAACAAATAAATAACAGAATACAGAGATGGGAAGAGAAGTGAAAAGCTTACTCAAATTGCAGTCTTGTTATACAAAAAGGGTTCTAAATCACATCTCTTATAATTAGGAAAGAGTAGTATGATGGCATAGTATTTTCACACTTATCTGGATCTCAGATAGTTGGAAAGGCCTCAGTTATTGGATTTAATTCAGTGCATAATCAGGTCCTAAGCTGTATTTCCCAGTCAGTGTTGGGGCACCAGACACTTAAACAGGACACAGCTGGTTAATCATGCCTTCCAGCTGTATCTAAAATCACAGAAGGTGTTACCTATTAGCTAGTATTAGCACATCAATGAACTGGTAGTTGTTCTTTGAACAGTTATACAGACATCAGAAAGAGCTCTTAGCACTTTAATAGGCTACTGGAAGCTGACTCTTTCTTCCCTAAACAAAAAGAGCCAGAATAGCATTTCTGCTCTTAGTAGCTTATGCACATAACAGAAATAAAATAACTGGGCACATCAATTTGCCTGTGCCCGTCTTAACACACAGTAATGATATCCTGTATTGAAAAAAAAAAAACAACAAGAGAACAAAACCCAAAACCACAACCAAAGAACAAAAAGCAACAACAACAAAAAACCCAAACAAACAAACAAACCACCCAAAAAAACCAAAACCAAAATAACGCAACCCCCCCCCAAAAAAAATCCCCACCAAAAAACCAAAAAACAACAAAATAAAAAACTCTCAAAGCTGTGTTCCTATTCTCTTTTTCATCTGGATTAAATTTAACAGTATTCTAGTGTTATCACAGACTCACAGAATGGTTTGGGTTGGAACGGGCATTAAAGCTCTACAAGTTCCACCCCCTGCTATGGACAGGGATGCCTTCTACTATCCTAGGTTGCTCCAAGCCCTTTCCAGCCTGGTCTGGAGTACTTCCAGGGATGTGGCAGCCACAGCTTCTGTGGGCAATCTGTGTCAAGGCCTCATGACCCTCACAGACAGGATTTCTTCCTTATATCTAACCTAAATTGCCCTCTTTTAGTTTAAACACGTTAATCCTTGTTCTATTGCTACAGGCCCTGCTAAAAATTTGTCCCCATCTTTCTTATTAGCCCCATTTAGGCACTGGAAAGGGCTCTAAGATCTCCCTGGACTCTTCCCCAGGCTGAACACTCCCATCTCTCTCCACCTCTACCCAGAGGTGCACCATATCTTGGAGCATTTTGTGGCCTCCTCTGGAGTTGCTCCAACAGGTCCCTGGGGTCCTTGGGGTCCACAGAGCAGGATGCAGCACTGCAGGTGGGGCCTCTCCAGGGAGGAGCAGAGGGGCAGAATCCCTCCCCACCTTGACCTGCTGGCCACACTCCTTCTGATGCAGGCCAGGACACAGTTGGGGCTTTCTGGGCTGCCAGTGCACATGGCTGGGTCATGTGGAGCTTCTCATAAACCAGTGCCTAAGTCCCTCTTCCCAGGTTTGCTCTCAAGTCATTCTCAAGCCTTTACTTGCGATTGGGATGGCCCTGACCCACCTGCAGAACCTGGCACTTATCCAAGACTTGTCAGATATGGCAGATAGCTTAGCCATTGACTTCACCACTTTTCTCAGGAGCTGCAGTTGTATCTCATCAGACTCTACAGACCTTCAGCTTCTTCAGATGGTCTCAAACCTCATCTTTGACAGTGGACAGTTCTTCATTCTCTCAGTTCCTGCCTTTACCTTCTACAGCTTGGACAGTGTGGGGAACTTCCCAAGGAATGAGACCTCCTGCTTCCTTCTGGAGAGGGAGCACATTTTCCCTTATCTCCCTCTAATCACCATCATTCCTATAGAATCTTTTCAAGTTGCCCTTGATGATCTGGCCCTGGCCAGATTTAATTCTTCCAGGACTTTATCTTTCCTGGCCTGGACCCTGTCTGCTCAGACAATCTCTCTGTATTCCTCCCAGGCTACCTGTCCCAGCTTTTACCCTCTGAAGGCTTTCTTTTTGGTGTCTGAGTTTTGCCCATGAATTCCTTGTTCATCCGCACAGGGCTCCTAGCATTTTTGCCTGATATCCTCTTTGATATTCCCAACCAAAACATCAGGGGAATAAAAATCAAAACCCAAGGAATAGAAAAAAGAGTGCAAGATCATAACAAAAAGAACAACATGACCGGTTACAGGAGAGGAAAAAGCCTAAGGCATAAAAAACAAGCTTAGTCCTTTGTATTTGTGGTACAATGGGACTTTTTGATGGGTTATCACTACGATACCAAGTATATAGGAAATTGGTTCTATTGTAAAACTCTGAGCCTTCAGAAAACAACCCTTACAGGCACCTTTAATCTACTGAAGAACACAAAGCCTTCTTAACTCACCCATGCAGTGGTTTGAGTAAAACCTGCAGCTGCAGCTTATGTCCTCTGAGGTCCCAGGTAAGGGTCAGGTTTTTGCTTTTAGACTCTCTGAATTTTTGTACTTGATTTTTGAAATAAAATAGAATTTTTAATTCATTTTCCACAAACTTGGGGCATTTAAAAATAATGCAACACTGGTATATAGCCAAGATAAAACTGTGAATGTTGGAAACAAGTCACTTACCTATATCACAGTTCAGAGCTTCCGTTTGGTATAAAATGGGTTTTACTCATGGAGGTGTCCTTACAGATGTCAATGTAGTGGATCATCTTGTATAAGGGTTACCAAGCCACCAATGAAAAGTCATTAATTTGGAGAGTAGGAACAGAAATATTTCTTCTACTTTTGTACTTTTGTAATATTTTCCTCCTTTTTTTTTTTTTTTTTTAGCTGCAACTGAAATGGTAGAAGTTAATGAAGAAATCAACGGAAGTCCAACAAATTCTTGGGCTTCCACATAACATTGTCCAACATTGATGTAACTGAACTCCAAGATATTCTAATGCATACATAGATCCACTGAGTGCAGTGCAAATAAGTTTGTACCAAATGGGGATGTAAATGTGTCAAGAAATATCCAGGTTGTGTTACGCTAATACTGTTGCCTTGCACACGCACCTGCAAACAATGAGAGTCTGTGTCTAGACATTCAACCCCCACACTCATTCTCACCTCATTTACTCTTTCATTTTACACTGCAGTAAGAAGAACAAACCTCAGCTGGGACTTTCTGGCACCAAAACAAAAATGTGAAACTATCCTAGTTTTTTATTTTATCTTTTTGGGTTTTGATTGTTTGAGGGCTGTCGCCCTGATTTTTCAGCCTTCTGATGTTTTCTTTCTTGGACTGGAGAGTTCTCATGCATTGTAACAAAAATAAAGACTGATATTTCATAAATACATTCCTTCCAGGAAGAAGGACAAATTGATGGACTTCTGGTTTGACCAGTGGGATCTGAGGGGTGTCAACCTTGTCCCCCCAGCCGCTGGTCAAAGTCCAAACTCTATTTAAACCCTGAATCTAAAAATAAAGTTCTTTCTTTTTCTCTCGTTCAACCTGATGGGTGAGTGTTCTTCTTTTCATGTCCTCCTGTGAGAGAGGGTTTTTTGCAATTAAAGGTAACTGAGTTTAATGTAGAGGTTTTTCTGCTGTGATAGGACTAGGAAAAAGGAAACCAATACAACTAAAGGCAATGTTAATAGGTTACATTCTGGCTTGCTGGACTCAAAAGGAAACCTTGCCTTGGCTCAGGAAAAGGTAGGATTTCACCCTGAAGCACTGTGAGAAAATGGGAGAAGAGACAAAAGACGTAGCATGACTTTTGAGACAGGAAAGACTCTTACAGGTAATTTTTCCTTCATGTACTGAAATCTGCTTACTTAGGATCCTTGTCTTATTTGAAAACTGCATTTAGCTGCAGTTGTAGGCTGATGTTGCTTCAGGAGATGACAAGGTTGTTAAAGCTCAAAGCCAGACTGTAGCATGAGGAAGATGTGCCTGAACACATACAAAGATGCAGTGAGGTGTGATATGAACTTTCCAAGAGACTAAAGAGCCACCAAGTCAAGAATACCTTCTGTAGAAAACTCCTAAAGATCTATTTGCTACTCAACGTGCTGAAAGCATTCTGTCTCACATTCTCTGGAGTTCCTTCTGCATATGGATGTCTTCAACTCCTGCACTTATTCCAAGGAACATTTTCAGTGAAATTCCTTCACTCTTTAGCTTAACTTCACCTTCCTCTTGTCAAAATTCCTCGTCCTGCTAGGGGTGGTAGAACACCTTCTCGTCTCTTCTGGCAACCACCTGCTTTGCCCCAGTGACTGTAGCCACAAATCTCTGTGAAAAAGCTATTTCCTCTTGAATTTATCAAGACTGCAAAAAAGATCACATAACAAGCATCTGTCTTGGGTTGCAATATGTAACAAAAAATGTGTATTCTATTTGTCATATGTTGAAATTGGCTGGGGAGGTGTTTTACTTTATCTCTTGTATAACCCATTCCTCATAAGTCCAGGGTGTAGGGGGTGTGTGCCTTCTGTTAATGGGCCAGGTATTAAAACCAGGTGGAGCAGTGTTCTTTATCTCTTGCACGACTCATTCTGCCTCCAGGGGGATATCTTCTGTTAATGGGCCCTTGAGGCTCACTGCATGACTAATATAATTACATCATCCCATTGGGATATGCTCCGCCCAGTAGGAGGAGCCAAGCATTCCTACCTGGATAAAACCTGGGATTCAGAATACCAGGACAGCCTGTTTTTCCACTGGATTTCCCAGAGGAAGATTGGACTCGTCTTACTAGCATTGGACCCTTCTACAGGATCACTCCTACTCCACCAGAACCGTATCTGTTACTCCAGGAGAATTTACTTGGACTGCTTCCACCCTAACAGGGTGTCAGGTTGTATTCTGACTCTGTCAGGGTTTCTAGGATTTTTGGTTGGTTGGTTCATTTTTTTGTACTTCTATATTTGTATTTTTAATATTCCGAGTAAAGAGCTATTATTCCCATTGCCATATCTTTGCCTGAAAGCCCCCAACTGCAAAATTGTAATTATTTGGAGGGAGGGGGTTTACATTCTCCATTCCAAGCAAAGCTCCAGCTTTCCCTGGCAGACATCTGTCTTTCCAAACCAAGACAGCATCCCATTAAATTTGTAAGACTTCAGCCACTGACACCTGAGAAATCATTAGCTCTGGTTCTACAGAAAAAGTCAGAGAATGTTGGATGGTTAATCAGCTCTCTATTTAAACATGTTGAAGATATTTAAATGTTAATTTAAGATAGTTAATGGAGAGCCTGATAGTGAGATGGTGAGCTGGTGTGGCTTAATATCACTCAGTTCTCTCCAAAATGTGTTTCATGTTGTCAGTGAAATAACCATATTATATTGACTTTATAAGTATGGAAAATCATTACTCCCATTACTACCAGTTTACATACTGACTCTTAACAGCACAATTTAACCTTAGAAATTGTCCAATCTATTGCAATCTTTGGATACTGCCTGCAGAAAAAATAACAGTTATCAAATGCATATTATTTTCTTGAAAAAAAATCTGCTTTACTCGTGAGACTTTTTAAGATCAATCTTTTCATTCTTCATCTTAAAATTTTTAATTAGCAGCTGGGGTGTCCAATACTGTAATTACATGAATGAGTATTTTTGCCATTTTTTCATTACTCTAAAATACTGTAGAACACACACCATGGAAATGGTAAGGTCTGTCATGAAAATTTGAGGAAACAAAAGTAGTTGTTGAGCTTTGGTAAGGTTCATTTCTTAATCATCATGCCACAGAATGGCTGGGGTTGTAAAGGCCCTTAGGAATCATCTTGTTCCAGCCCCTCTGACATGGACACCTTTCACTGCTCAGGGCAGCCTGGCCTTGAACACTTGACAAAGCCTGGCCTTGAGCACTGAACACCAGGAGGTTTTAGGACTTGCCTCCCTTTCTTCCATGTCAGCTGTATCCTAATTCAATCACAATGTTTTACTATTCATTATTTACTTTCCTCAGACCTTCACAGGTATTCTTACCATAGAGTATTTTAGCTCTTAACTGCTTCAGTATGAACGACACTTTGTCCTTATGGGTCATTTCCACTCTTCTTTTTGTCCCTGAAATGGCAGCAAATGTATTCACTTCTCTGCAAACACTCACACACGCTCTTGAAAGCACATTATTGAAATAAGCAGCTACAACCTTTTTTCTTTTCATATTTACAGTCCTGAGAGCTTCAGCCTGCAAAACAAATGAGACCCACAATGGCAGTCACTTATTTTATTTTTGTCTCAAAAAGTTTGACTGTTGTGAGGAACATACCTGTGAGATCCATCACAGCAAAAATTACTATTTTCTAGTGATTTGAAGATGCATTGAACTTAATGTAAAAGAAACTGATAATCATGAAGGAAATAGCACACAGAATAAAAACACTCCTAGTGAGCTGAAATTCATACTGATGTCAGCAGAGGTGGGCAAGGATTATGATTGCAATACTTTTGTAAGTAATTACCCTCTCTAGATAATTGAAAAACTCTGTCTAAATGGTTAACAAGCTGCAGTGACAGTCTGCATTTCTCTGGCACATTACAGCTCAGAAGTGCACAATTACAGTTCACAGTATCTTGAAAAAAAGATGTGTTTGGATTAATGAAAAGATTATTAGCTACTTGAAAGTAAACAACTTCCGGTTTTAATTTCAATGACTGAAATATCATCCTTCATTTTACAAAAATTCTTTCCTTCCTGCTATTTTGAGCTTCAGTCTATTTGAATTCTCTGCTAGAAGTCTGATTAAGAGAGAATCTACTTGGGCTTCCTACAGCTTTTTTTATTATTAATTTTTTATTATTATTTTGTTTTTAGTGAAAAGCATAGAATTGGAATTAGAGAATTCTTTAAGGAAAGTACTGGAAACACACAGAGTGTTTGCTTAGCAATTCCTCTGAATTAAGGAGGATTTTGTTACTGATTGTAATGAAAATATCCTGTCATTAGAGAGCTATTTTGAAGTTATTTAATAAAAGAAAAATATTTCATAATTTATTTTATGCAGTAAATCAGGAAAGGTAGACCCCGGAGCTGAGTAGCAATAAAAATATAAGCAGTTAACAAAAATAAATACTGTAAATCTTTTCAGCTCTGAAACTTTTCCTTTTAAAAAATGAACCAAGATTGGTTAAGAGCAAATAATGTAAGGGGTGTTCATGGCATTCTAAGCATGTTGCCTGAGGTTAGCTTCCTGTCAAGCTGGCAGCTTGCAATTTCCCAACCTGTTGGTGCAGTTCTTAAGGAGATTGTTCTGGGGGTTTCCAAAAGAGCTGCCAAATACTCTGGGAGCTTGACACCATGCCAGAACCTCTGGCCTCACTGCTGGGCACTTTTTCTAGTGGCAGGGCTGTCCCCACGGTGTTGTGGGTACAGCTGCCAAGCCTGATGGAGTGGTAGATGCCTGGTGCAGATCTGGGTCCGTCCTGGCATCCCCTGAAGCTCAGTCTCCACCTCATGGCTGTGCTGCCCTCAAATGCCCTAAGAATGGTGATCTGGTTCACCCTTATTTGAGGATTAATTAGTGCTACTACAGCTTGCTCTTGTTAACTCCTAGGGGCTAATTAATTTTTGCGGTTTTTTGGTTTGGAACTGACTGGAGCCACCTGGGTGACTTGTAGGGGGAGGAGAGTGCGACTCTTTCATGATCTGGTAGGTTTGTCTCTTTTGGTGTTGGCTCTTATCAGATCTTTCCACCTATTTGAGCTCCTGAGTTTTGCAGTGGGTAAAAAAAGTGAAAGAAATAAATCAATAAATAATTTAAAATTATGTAATGTTTTGAATAATATATCTTGAGGGTTGGCTTTCTTTTTTTATGTTTCTTTTAACCAAAAAGAATTTCATTTTATAGCATATGCCTTGTGAAATAACTGGAGTTTCCTTGCAAATGCTTGTTAATATTCACATTTATGCATTCAGTACTTAGCTCCATCCTGAGACACATTGATTATTGCTTTAACTTGTTTTTCATTTTTCTGCTCTCTTCGTTTCAGAACTGGTTGTAGTTGGAGATTCAGTCACAGAGTGGAAATTATAATATCTTAAGTTTTAACTTTTTACTGTAAATAAATAAGGTTTCAGAGAAGAATATAGCTGCTATCCTACCCCACATATGTGTCCACCTTAAGGCTTGGCACCTGGGGAACTGTGTGACAGGAGACGTGCATTGCATGTGGTTCAAAGCAGCTCATATTCAACTAGCTGAAATGTCCCTAAGCTAGACTGGGAACAACATAAATATGATTTTTTTTCCTAGCTTTTCTCCATCGTAAAGCACAAAGAGGTAAAGGAAGGTCAATACTTGTGAGGCATCTGATTTTATAGCAAGGGTAAAAGATTTACATAATCTAATCAATGTTTTCCTGTGATTAGTGCTTGTAAAAGGAACAGAAAAAAATCAGAACTGCTTCCAATATTTTTAAAGGAGCCAGCCATCAAATTCAGGACTGTGTTACCTAAGGCACTTCAGCTAGAGGAAAACTGGAAGAAGAAATAAACTGTCTTCTCATATTTTTGGATGTAACCACATGGAAAGGAGGTTTTCTGACAGCAGATGACAAGACTTCAGAGCCTGACTTCACCATGAAGACTCTAGAAATCAGCATCACCTAGAGGACTCCCCATATTTTACTTCTTTATTTCCAAATCTGATGTTTTAGTTTTATTCCACCCAGGCATCCTTTCTGTGCCATTCCTCTTGGGTTGCTGATCTAAGACAAGCTGATCTCAAATACACTGGGAAGTACATTAGTTTTCATCCAGAGTACAGAGTTTTCAGCTCTGTATCTTTGTACAGCTAGTTCTTGTTTTTCCTTAGAAGCACTATCAACAGAGATATCCCTCATCTTTTCCCACATCTCCTATTCCAATTCTCCAAAGGCAAATGACCCAATACAGGAAGAATCCTGGGGATGTTTCAGTCCAGTGTTAAGTTTCTCTGTCTGTACTAATTTTGGAGCAGATGTGAGTCCAGATCTTTGAATCTACAAGCACAGGCACCGAGCTGAGGTCACTAATGTAATTAATTATTTCACCAAACTGTGGCTGCAGAGTGGGGATGAAACTTGTATTGCATCAGCAAGATTACATGAAGTGACGTGGAGAAAGGTCCATTATGGCAGGCTGTGAGGAGCTTAAACTGAGGGATAAAGAGCTTCAGAGGGCAGCTGAGCCCAGTCTTCCAGAAACACTGTCAACCACAGAGATGCTAAATCAATGAGGGATTGCTCCTGCAACTCTTGAATTTATTAAATGCCTCCCTCCCCATATTTCTCAAAGAACAAAACAACATCTGAATAGCAGAGTCCATTGTCACTCCATATGGTGAAACAAGGCAAGATGGACGGAATCCAAAACACAGAGCAGATGATTTGCTTTGTTCTTCTTCCACCAGCTGCAACAAGAAGAGCATGAGGAAGAAAAAATCTGTGTAGAAGAGAAAAAATCTTTGTCAGAAGACAAAAAAAAGTTGTTAGGCAAGCCTGTATTATGACCAGACTTTCTGATAGTGAAGGCCTGATTTTATTACAACTTCCATTGCATAGGTCATAGAATCATTAATGTTGAAAAAGTCCACCAAAATCATCAAGTGCAACCATTCCTTCAGCAGTGCCAAGCCCACCACTAAATCTCATCCCCAACTGTCACATCTACATAACTTTTAAATTCTTCCAGGGATAGTGTCTCCACCATCACCCTGAACAATTAACCACTCTCTCAGTGACAAAATTTTCCCAATATCCAACCTAAACTTTCTCTCGTGCAACTTGGGGCTGTTTGCTCTCCTCCTGTCCCTGTTCCCTGAGGGCAGAGGCTGACCCCACCCCCAGCTGTCCCCTCCTGTCAGGGAGTTGTGCGGAGCCACAAGGTTCCCCCTGAGCCTCCTTTTCTCCAGGCTGAGACCCTTTCCCAGCTCCCCAGCCACTCCTGGGGCTCCAGCCCCTCCCCCAGCTCTGCCTCCTTCCCTGGACACACTCCAGGCCCTCAATGGTCTTCTTGCAGTGAGGGGTCCAAAACTGAACTTCTCAACAAAATAACACTAACTCTACTGCCTGATCAAAGCAAGTCATGGCAATGGAACAATTTCTCTTTCTCATATGATACTGAGTCTTTTAATGGCAACTGGAAATGCCCTATCTACTATCATTCAGGTTCAGAAATCTTAATGTTTCTTGCATAAAGCTATTTCCCCCATATTCATTCTCTTTAATTTCATTTCTTAGGGGCAATAGGTTTGCATAGGCTGTTTTCCAAAGGAAATCTTATAAAGCCATAAATTAGCAAAGGCATTTTAATTCCTAGACAAGGTCAAAAAGAACCCTTGAAAAGTGATCTCTCTCAGTCTAGAGAAGCTGTGAGTCCCAGAGGACATTTTGTGACTGCTTACTTTTCCCTTGTTTTTCAATCAATAAGTAGAAGTCAATATTTTATATTGCACTGATACATGCAAAAAAATCCNTGACAGGCTCTTAAGTTTAAAGAAACAAAAAACCAAACCAAACAAACAAAAAACCCAAAACAACAACAAAAAAAGAACCTTATGGAAGAATGACAAACTGTACAAGCAGCCAGAAGCCAATAAGAGGTTGTACTGGACGTTAAAGAGCAGCACTTTCTGGCTGTCAGCCACACCACTGCATGTGCCACAAGCAGAGCCTGACAGGCTTAGAGATGTTACCAAGCAGGTTATATCTTTTTAGGAGGCAGTCTGTGCAGCAGTTATGGAAGATGTTGTAAAATTCTTTAGCACTTTGTGTATCATCCCTATATTTGTGGGTAATGTTTAGTTTTGTACCACACAGTGCTTAGAGCAAATGCCAGAGATTTATGTGGCCTTGTGTTAACTCCCAACATTGTGACTAATAAGTTTTGTGCCAGCTAATGCTTCCTTGTTTACTTATATCAGTGACTAATATGTGCTCGCTGATATGTTAGTTTTGAGAACTGAGATAGAATGTCAGAGTAAAGAGTGATAAGAGAAGTGGATCATAACCACATAACAGAGGTAGTCTCAAGGCAAAAAAATTCATCAGAGGATTCAGGGCCATAAAAGGGAATTTTGAGGAGCAGGATGTTCCCGAACAAGCAACAAAGACCCTCAAAAGACCCTTACTCATATCAAAATAAGTTCATGGAAATAATTAGCATGTATGCATGCATCCAGGAAATGTAATGAATAAGTAATAGAAATGTGATGAACAGCTTCTAGCTTCAGGGGTATAACCGGGTCTGCTAGATTGCTGTCCACGCTTTGAGAAGAATTCCCCATGCATCCAGAACTGTCGGATTTCTAACACAGCAAATTGGTTGGAAAGTTTATTTCCCAGTTTTTGGTGCCAGACACACTGAAGCTGTCACCTTTCCTAGATTCAATAGTCATAGAGCAGAAATATTGCATCAACTTTTTCAATGTAACTGCCAATGGATCTTGACTCAGTATCACCCCTGTTCTAGTGTTTCTGTGTTATTTGGTTGGTTTGTGCTTGTCATTTTTTTTAATGCGAACATTAGGAAGAAAAATAGTAAAATTAGGTGAATGAAAAAGCTTCAAAACCACTCAAAACTATGCAAAACTATTAAAAAGCAATTCAAAACAAACAAAAAAAAAATCAAACTGTATTTGGTTTGGGTGACTAGATTTTGGCTGGGGGAGGGAGGGAACTACGGGGGTGGCTTCTGTGAGAAGCTGCAGAAGCTTCCACCATTTCCAAGACCAAGAATATCCAATTGTAGTAAAGCCTCTGAGATAACATATTTGAGAAAGGAAAGAAGATATTGCACAGATTTAATTACAAACAGAGAAGAGTGGAGTGAGAACATGTGAGAGGAGCAGCCCTGCAGACAGCCAGGGCAGTGCGGAAGGAGGGGCAGGAGCTGCTCCAGGCTCTGGAGCTCAGATTCCCCTGCAGCCCCTGGAGCAGCCCATGCTAAGGCAGCTGTGTCCCTGCAGCCCAGGGAGAGCACGGGGGAGCAGAGATCCACCTGCAGCCCCTAGAGGAGCCCAGGCTGGAGCAGGGAGACCGCAAAGCCACAAAGGAAACTGTGAACATATATGAAGCCTATTTTGGAGTAGGGTCCTGGCAGGACTTGTGACTCTGAGAGGGACCCACTGTAGAGGCTTAAAAATCACAGTTTCCTGTTTCAAACACTATTAAGACCACAGAAGGATTTTGCCACTAAATAAGCATGGAAAGGAGCAGTGGAATGGTGGTGGATCCAGGCCTGGTGAGGCCTGATTGGCACATCCTGAGTAATATACTCAGAGAAGTGTCCCCACTGACTCCCTTTTTCCTTTCTTTTTCTCTCTCTCTAACTCATATTTGCTGTTAAATAAAATCCATACCCTTGGCTTTGGGATAAGGTGTTGTTTGCACCTCCATGCGGGTAGAGCTGTCTCTCTAAAAATAAGGTCATAACATCCATGCTGGAGCAAGTTGTGCATGATGAGTCAGGCCCCATGGAAAAGTGACCCCAGCTGGAGCATCCTGTGGGTAACTGCTGCCTATGGGATGGATTCACACTGGAGAAGTTAATGGAGAACTGCCTCCTATGGGAGGGACCCCACATTGGAGCAGGGAAGGAATACCTCTCCCTGAGCAGCTGCAGGAACGATGTGTGATGAGCTGACCATAACCCCATTCCCACCACCCTGCACTCCTGGGGGGGAAGACCTAGAGCTCAGGAAGGAGGGAGGGGTGGGAGAAGGTGTGTTTATGATTTATTTCTTTTTCAGTATCTTGTTCTGATTTTGATTGGTAATAAATTCAGTTAATATCCCCAAGCTGAATCTGTTATGACTATGACAGTAGTTGGTTTGTCATCTCTCCTGGTGCTTATCTCAACGGATGAACCTTTTGTTACACTATCAGTCCCCTGCCCACATGCAAAGGGGAGTGAGAGAGTGGCTTTGATGGGCGCCTGGCACCCAGACAGGGTCAACCCACCACACTATGAACAATACAATACTTCTTGGACCGCATTGCCATGCTGTTGAAGCAATGGGCAAAGCCATGATTACAGCTTTTTCCTTTATTTTAATGTGTAAAAAAAAGAAGTAGTTTTCTACCATCATTCTAACTAATTAACATTTTCTAAGGCAATAACCAAACTATTTGTAAGCCTTTGTACATGCTGTGAGACAAGTCACATGTGTCTCTCAAGTCATGCCTTAAATCCTACAGAAACACATTCAACACAGCACAGCATCGTGGAGTCATAGAGTATCTCATAATGAGGGTACAGACTGAATTGCAGAACTGGACCTTAATTAATCTCCCAGGACTTCTTACAAAGCTCCCCCAGCATCCTGTAAGGTCAGCACTTCGCCATCCAGACCCATCCAGACTCATTCAGGCCTGTGGTGTAGCTGTGTAGCTGTGACTGGCTGAACCTTTCACGTACAGGCTGAGTCCTGCCTGTTGAAACTTGGTTTGCAGAGGGGTAAGCAAAAAGTAAATAATCCATGACTAACATTCCCAGCTCTGTGGGAAACGCAGCCCCTTTAATGATCCAGCAGCTGGAACAAATGACTGCTCACTCATAACATACACATTGCAGTTGTCATAGAAACGCACTTAGCAACAAAGAATCCTTGACCTTTTCCCCATCTGTTTTGAATCTTCACAAAGGCACATTAAATCCTATATATTGATTTTTCCTGTTTATTTTTCTTTTTTTTCTCCACACCCAAATACCACATTTTGTGTGGCTCCGAGACATCAGCAGAAGTCTTCCGTAACTTCAGGGGCAGTACTGCAGAGGTCCTGCCTCTCCTTATCCCTATTCAGTGTGGGGCACCAGCTGATTCCTGACAAAAAGTTTAGACTGGATATAAGAAAACATTTCTTCACTGAAAGGAGTGGTCAAGCCATGGCAACTGCTGCCCATGGCAGTGGTGGAGGCCCTGCTCCTGGAAGCATTTAAAACCCATGCGGATGTGGCATCTGGGGATATGGGTTAGTGCTGGGCTTGTCAGTGCTGGAGGAATGGTTCACCTTGTTGGTCTGAGAGGTCTCTTACAACATAAACAATGCTATGATTCTAGATAAAGAATACTATGATCTATATAAAGATAGACTGCAAATTAGGCTGTGCAACTGACTACTCCACCTCAGCCTGGAAACTTGAAAAACAATCTGTTTCAGTTTGGGAAGAGCTCAGAGCTCTGTGGTTTTGGATTAACCAGTACAGTAAGAGTCTGTAATTTATTCAGAGCATCCCCTTCAAATGGATGGAGGCCATCCAGAAAACAAGAATATTATCAAAGACCAACATGTATAAAGCCATGCCACTGTGATGAGAACAGCCTTGCTACAAAGGGCATCGCTAAATTCCAGGAAGAAACAAAGATGGATGAAATTAACCCAGACTCTGAGTAATGGTGAAATCATTGCATGTTCTGAAGGCACAGAGATTTTAGATAAAGCTTGTCTGATGTAATCACATTAGCCATCAAATTAGATCCCCAGAGCTTGGGTGTTTTTCAGAATGTATCGTCACCCCATGCTTGCCATTTGAGATAAATAGAATAAACTTAATCACAAATTATCTTAAATTAAAATAATAAAAAATAGATTTTTTTTTCATATTTAAGTAAGTTTGGAAAGATCCTAGTGTTCAGTTTACTTTTTCTCTTTAATTTTACACCTTCTCTCAAACTGATGATGTTTATAGTAGAATATTTTCTTTTCTTCTCTTCTCTCCCTAAAAAATTATATAATGAGAAAAAGAAAATAGTACTGCACACCCATACATACATGCACACACATGCATGAAGACACACCCAGAACTCGAATATCTGCTAAAAAAAAAGAACTTAGAAACACCTAATGATTCTTAAGGAAAATTATTAAATACATTGTTTTCCCATTAAAACAGATTTTTGAAATAACTTCAAATGACAAATATTATCCATCTTAAGTGTTTTCTGAATTACACAACAGATAAAGGATTGTGTAAAAGCAATGACAAGGCACTCACGGCTTTATCAAATCTCTCAAAGCAGTGGATCACTGTTAATATTCAAAACATTTCCTGCAACACCACATTTTCTTAGTATCAGGATTTTTATTTGCAAAGGAATAGTATGGGTTGTTATGAACTTGGAGGTTGCTTAGGGATCATATCCTGGGTCATTTGTTATCTGCAGACCTCACCTTAAGTAATGCTGGCAAATTCTTTGTTGGAGAAAGCAACATGGCTACAAGTCACCTTCCCTTTATCTGCGCCGACTATACTAAAAAGTAAATAAAGGAGATACAGTGCTGTGAAGGCTTGTGGAGAGAAAAAAAAAAAGCATTTTTAGAATTGAGAAGTCTTGAGTTCTAAGATCTAAGAGGTCTGTCTGAAGTTTGGCTAAAAACAGATGGTACATGTCTGGGTCTAATGTACTTTTTAATGCATTAATAAATTGCATTAACAAATGCAATGAAAAACAAGCAGAGCAGGTGAAAGGAGGGCATGGCAGTGTACAGAGAGAAAGAAGAGGTGGATTTTCAGAGCCAATGATTGCTGATTTTTACATGAGCTGGCTCGTGTTCAGAATTTTTCTTTAAGTTTGGGTTTCGGTGTAAATGGAGATATCAAAATCATGATTTGAGTTTCCATATAAAATTTATCATAGTGGTATATCTGCAGATCAGATAGATACCTGAATGTTGATTTTGGGCAGGTCCTTCTAAAGAATTAACAACCAGAATCTCAAACCCCATCAAAATTGATTGATTTGGCTTGCACTGGCCTCAAGTCTGATTCTATGTGTTAATACAGGTCAGAATCCTCTGAAATCCTCTGACAAGCTGGATGGGGTTCTGATCAGCGTGGTCTAGTGGAAGGTGTCCCTGTCCAGGGCAGGAGTTGGAATGAGATGACTTCTAAGGTCCCTCCCAACCCAAACCATTCTGTGATTCTGCGGTTCTGTGATCTAGGCAACATTTACATCACCAGGGGCTGAAGATGAATCTTCCATGTGCTTTCCTGGAGCTTGGACCAGCCCTCTGCTCAGAGAGCTGAACAAGCCCATGTGCATTTTTCCAGTTCTTCAGTTCTACAGCACTTTTAATCTTGCTGGTATTTAAGCTGTGAGCATGAAAAACAGTTACAGCAATTGTAGATACCCCTGTTTATGGGGATTTAATGAAAACCTTCAGCATAAAATTCACCAAACAGCATTTTGCTGTTGGAACAGTTACATTTTAAACACCATTAAACTTGATGGAAATCACAGCACACAACCTCACATAAAACTTTTGGGAAACTTAAATGTGGAGGCAAATTCCTCTCCAGGGTGTGTGGGACATCGTGGCACAGTTTCCTTCACCTTTTCGTCATTCCCTGTAACACCCAATTAGTTAATCATGCTCACAATTAGTTAAAACATGCTTCCCTATGCTCGTGCTCCCAAATTCATGTTCCTCAAACTCTACTTGCTTCCCCAACTCTCTTCCCCACACATCCTAAGAAAGGTAATGTATTCATGCAAGCAACGCAAGGCCACACAGAGCCCTGTAACATTTAGTCTGGAATGTTTTTGGGGACAATTTATTGGTTGTCTCCCTTTGGTGAGGTTCAGAGGAGGGACAATGGGATGATCCTTTTCCTTGGATGGCCTGACACCAATTGTCCTTCACCTTCCCCTCTGCAGAGCTCTGGTTACCATCATTTTCCTTTATTGAAGAAAAAAGACAATCTTAAAATTTCCTTTCCTAGAGCAAATAACACATAGAGAATTGATGCCGGAAAGAGAATATTTGCAGTGGACAGCAAGTTCATTCTCTGTACAAACAGGAAAGGCCAGGCCAGTCCTGACATGAGATGAGTCACATCTACTGTCTGCTACCCCTCATGCAATATTTAAGTGTTCAACCTCACAGACTCGTGTTCCACCACTCCCAGTGGGGTCAGCAGAGCCACCCTGAAACAAAGTTCTTTGTTCCCTTCACCAAGATTTCATGCCGGACAAAGAGGGAAAGGTAATTTATTCATTTGAAATCACTGTATCAAATAATTGCATTTAAAATGTGTGCCATAATCCTCAGGGCATGAAACATGGGCCTTGGAAGAATGGTCCTAGAGCTCTTCCATGTTTTCAAGGGCTAGTGAGGGCTCAGGAAATGCATAAACAAATAGCCAAGCTTTTTGACACACAAGCTCTTCTCTTAACCTGAAAGTGTTCTGTGTTGCACTTGATATGATAAGCAGTTAAATCATCTTAAGGGAAAACATCACTGCTACCTGTACAGCAAAAATTAGTGTTCACAGGGAAAAAGGTGATAATCTTCTATTGGGAAGGGCAGAGCCAGGCGATTCATCACCTTTAGAAAAGGTAGGAGGTGGCAAAATGAAGGGGGGAAACAAAGCACACTCAAGCCACCGTTTTCACACCTCAAGCCACGATTTTTAGTGTTCAGTGCAGTTTTGAATACCAATTCACACATTTGTTTTTTGAATGATTTTGTGTGGGGTTGTCTGGAAGGAGTGGGGTGCAGAGTAGCTTTTCCTTGAGATTCAGGACTGAGAAGTCAAAGCTAGAAGAGTTACTCAATGAGAAATCCCCTCTCTCTGATAGCCTGATGCTTCTGCCCCTTACTGAATCCCTTTAGAAACCTGTGCTTCTACACGAGACTTCCAGGAGAACACATTTTGCATGGGAGAACATACCTTGCAATCAGGTATTACCCAGGTGTTCTACAAGAAAAAATCACAAGTTTTGAAGACTGCATAATTTGAGTAACTTTTTTGTGATGGCTGTGTAAATAGGTTTTCAAACATATTCACTCTTCCAGGACAGCCAGCCTTCATCCAGAGTGTTAGCTTTTGGGTGAAAGTTTCCAGGAGCTGGGGAATGCTTTGAAAAGGCTACAGAAACCTAGGAAAATCCACAGAAAATCATTGTGTATAAAAGGCAGCACAGAAAGCACAGTGAAGTAGAGGCTGTTCACTCTAAGAAATGATTCCTACTACCTACGTATACTATAAATACAAGCAGATATACAAATAATTGTGTACACAAAGTTTTGTTATATTAGTGGATGACATCAAGTGGCTCCAGAAGTAAACACATCTGAACCAAAACCCACCTGCAAGCACCTTTCCAGCCAGACAAGTGAGTTGATGAAGTGCCTCGACCAAGTGAAGCTGGACAAATTGTGCTACAACTTCTCAGGGCCAAAATCCCACAGAGCTGGAGTCCCCCTGCTTGCTTGAGAACATGGACAAGACCATTCACGACCAGCTCTGTTATTCACACTACTTTTGTTCCTAATAATTTTTCCAGGAATTATTGAAGTGACTGACTGTCACATGTTGGGATATGACCCTCCTGACAAAATACAGCAGCATATGATAAGCTTCCTGATGCAGCGCATCACACATTCCATCTCCTCAGGAACATCCTGCCTGACTTGTGTGAGGGGAAACAGCCTTGGCAAGTCCTTCCCACCCTCCTGTGGTCACAGTTGCACCAAAACCAAAACATCATGAAAGAAGATCAATGTGAGTGGTTTTCTGCCCTGAAATACTTTGAATAGTGTAAGTCCATTATAAACGTGCTCTATAGGGCAAAATTGAGAGAAGCTCCATAAGGCTGAAACATAAAACAGCATGTTTTTATGAAAGCGCTAGAAATCCACAGGGCTTGAAGTTCCACTGAGTTTTTCTAGTCTCTCTTTTTCTTTTACGATGCAAGAAATTAAAAATACATCGGTCATAATTCTGATTTCACCTTATCAGCACCATGGACTGTTAGAATTACTTCTGTTGACTCCAGTACAAAAGGATATTCTGACAGATCCAAGAAAACTCAGACTTATTAAAAGCAATAAATAGTTGTTATGATCCCAGAGAAGCAAAATCTACTACTGTACTTGTTTTGTGTATGACTTCAGAGATTAGGGGACCCTGCTACTTAATTGCTCAGAGGGACACTAATCTTGTAAAGCTCTTTTCCTAGCAGAAGTTATCAAATAGAAGCAGGACTCCTTAATGAAATTACAGTTATTAAATTCTCTCTTTTGCTGGGAAGTTACTTGGCCCAGAAACACTTGCCAAAAACACTCTTAGAAGAAAAAAAATCAGCTGCAGTATCAGGATTTGGAAAATTCAGATAAATTAGAACTGAGGATTTATTTCACCGTCTGTTCTGTATGTTACTTGGTCATATATATTTTTCTCTTTCCCGCAAATTAAATTTTCACACCAAGCAACAGTTGAGAAAGGGAAAATTACTAAGGGGTATGTTCTAGCTAAAAGGAGGTGTCAAAAATATGGTTTCCAAAGTCTCTTTTGCACATGTAGCATTTTTCAGACCCAACATATTCAATTTCTGATACTGTAGTTACTTGCCCAGTGGCACTTCAGCTTCTCTTGGGGAAGTTCTGAGTAATTGCACGTTTTCAGTAAAATAGTAGTAAGAATGGGTTTTGCCTATTAAAAAAAAAAAAAAAAAGAAATATTTATTAATAGTTTTCCCTGAGATTGCTGTGAGACATGGCAGTAGATACCTGGCTGGAAATGAGGCTGAATAAATTTTGGGTAGGTCATTGGTAGCTTGAAATACAGTGCTGTAATAGGAGTACTGATCACAGACTCACTGAGGTTGGAAAAGACATGCAGTATCATCAAGTCCAACCTTCAACATATCATCCACCCCATGACTGTCTGTTGACAGATGACTGGGGAGTAACAGGACTGGCACTTACAATCCACCCCCAAAACACTCTCCCTCTGCTTTCTCCTAAAGGCATTGAAGGTACCTTTAACTGCTGGAGAGACCATCTGTGCTGCTAATAGCAGCAACAGAAACTGAAGAAGGAAGCCCTTTCATAAGGCTGTGGGCTGTGTTATGCTGGCAGCTTACTCTGAACCTGTCTGTGCTGTTCCCAGGACTGGTGCTGTTGGTGCAACCACATCACAGGGGATGCACCAGCCAGAGCTGCCTGCCCAGGCTCTGTTCAGTTAAGCACTGCTCACACTGTCTTGGATCCATCTCTCAAACTGTTACCAAAACAGCCCATCCAACTGCTGGATGGAATGGGATTTGCTGTGGAAAACACGGCTCCTGTAGGCCGCTCATTATTAATAATTATAGCAGAGTAGAAAGCACACAGCTAATTGCTGATCCCCTGCTATAACCTGATAGATTAATAGAAGCAGTTCTTTCTCCTCAGGAGAGTAGGCTCACTTTCGCATTACAAAAATAATTAAAGTGTAATCAAGTGCTGAGAAGTCACCCAGGAGGTCTGTGCATAATAGCCCACGCACACGTTTTGTTTTTTGTTCCCAAAACTGATCACAAAGCACCAAATCTGTCCTGCCATCAGGTCCTGATTTCCCCCTTGCACAGGAGAAAGGAGAAGCGTGACTTCCACAGGAGAGCTCTGCACTTTTCACACATTCCGGGCAGAAAACAATCACAGGGGACTACGCTTCCCCTCAGCATATTTTTCCTTCTCCTGGGTCACTTCAGTACTAAATTCTGCTCAGGTGTTAAAGGTTTAGGTGCCTTCCTAGCACCTAAAATAAACCCTAACATTGCCGCAGCTCCGGAAAAAGCAGCACAACCCCCAAGCTCTACACTAACAGACCAATAAATCTTCTTGTGACTTTTTTCCCCCCCATTCTAATTACGCTTTAAACTCATAAATAATTTTAAGAGGGAAGATCAGTGGAAAATTTCCACTCATACACACTTACTTTTACTATAACTAATTCGCAGCTTCCTTGCCATCCAGGGTGAAAATTACTGCAGTTCTCATTGTTTTTCTTCCCTGTGCCTGGAGGCAAAACTCCCCTACAATGACCACATTTTTACTCACAGGGTCTCAGACTGGAGATCTTCATCTCCTTAAGCAAGGGGCAAAATCCACTTATTCACATATCAGTCTTTAAAAAAAAAAAAGGAAAAAAGAAAGAAAACAAAATGCACATCTAAAAGTTAATTGTGTTCATTACAATTAGGGAGGGAAGAAAATTTTCCCCCGACGCATTCTGGATAGTCTGTTCAGATTTTTGGACAGAGAGTAAAATTTTAATATTAAATATATTAATATTAAATATTAAATATGTTCATGTAATTAATATATTAAAATAAAAATATTAACAACAGACTAAAGTCAACAGGTTGAATTTTGCTGATTTTAAATGTGAAAGAAAAGGAATAACTCCTTTATCCCACCGGACTTCTACATACCATTGGACGTGTCTTCTGTATTTTACCTTTTACCCACACCTTAGTTTCAGTCATTGAGAGTCTAACATATTGTCTTTCACAGAGGAAAAAAAGAAAAAAATCCCGATAGGACCAATGTCAAAGGTCCTTCAGTTACCATACCAGGATCTGTTCAGTATGGGAATCACAAAACAAAGGGATAAAAAAGAAAAATTGAAAGACTCAAAACTTTCCCCAAAATCTGAACCAAAATGGTGATTCCCAGAAACAAAGTCCAGGGGAAGCCTCTTTCAAGACCTGAAAGACCAGCAGGCAATTGGTTCTGGATGTGTGGACAACAAACAATCCATGACTGGAGAAAGAGGCTTCACCTTTCCATTCTTCAATACCATTCTAATTTTTGCCCTTGGGGCTCTGGCTATGTTGGGGCTCTGGCTATGAGGTGGTCTTCATATTCTGAACTATTTTCTATAATTGATGTTTAGACTTCTGTTTTATAAGGCTTCTTTGACTTTATGTCTTTAAGATCCTTTATCTCGGAGATTTTTAAAAACTCTCATTAGACAGAAGAATATTGCAATTGCATTTTGAAATGCAATGCATTCAGTACTTCACAGAATTCCAGAATGGGTTAAGGCTGGAAGGGACCACAGTAGGCTTATCTGGTTCCACTTCCCTGCTCCAGCAGGGCCATCCCAGAGCACAGGACACAGGACTGTGTCCAGAAGGATCTGGAATATCTTCAGTGAGGGAGACTCCACACTGTCTCTGGACAATCTGTTCAGGGTTCAGTCACTGCCCAGGACAGAAGTTCTTTCTCATGTCCAGGTGAAACTTTCTGGGCTCAGTCCCTGCCCGTTCTTCTGGTGCCATTGCTGGCCCCCAGAGCTGAGCCTGGGCCCTGCTCTGACCCTCCCTGGAGACAGGGATGCACAGGGATGGGATCCCCTCTCAGCTGGGGCTCCTCTGGAGGTTGAACAACCCCAGCTCCCTCAGCCTTCCCTCATAAAGGAGGTGGTCCAGGCTCATCATCTTCCACTGGACCTGCTCCAGGAGCTCCCTGTCTTGTCCTGAGGAGCCCAGACCTGGACACAGCACTCCAGATAAACATTTTCCAAGGTACCTCATAGCCCTCTCAAGAGCAGGGAAATTGTCCCCACTGTAACTTGTCCCAAGGAAGTATTTTTAATGAACATGACTACAGGTCAGGAGAAAGGAGTTGAAGAGTGTCATTTTGGTGCCATTAGGAATTTCTTGTCCAAGGTCTGAACAGGATGTTGCTCCTGATTTGGATCAAGAGTCAAATACTTTTTTTTTCCCATAAATAGGAATTAATAGATCCAGGGAAACTCCTGAACTCTCTACATGAAGAATGCAACTCCCATGTTTCTGGGGTTTTCAGAAGGGTCTAGAGAGCAGGTAGAGAAGATGGGAGAGGCAGCAATGCACCTGAATATTTTTTTAAAAATTGTGCCTACTTGACTTCAATTTCACAAACATTATATCCAATTTTCACCTCCTACTCTTCTTCAGTAAAGTGGTGGTGCCACATTTCTGCAAAACTAATAGGACAAGAATTGTGTACAATGTGGGAATTTTTCTGTAATCTTTTTTGACACAAATAACATGCTGACTTTCATACCTTTTTTTTTTTTTTTNNNCTTTTTTTTTTTTTTTTAATTACTGTTTGGTCGGTGATTATTTGCAGGAGATAAAGAATGTTTGAAGACTTCTCCATTAATTAAGATTCATCTTTTTAGACTGTTCTTTACACGTATAGGTAATTGGTTTTAGTTGTTATAAATCTTGTGTAAAATTCTTCAAGCAATAAACACAAGATGTATTTCAGTAATTGTCTATTGACTACACTTTCCAGTATGAATTAATTTTCAATTACAAACTTCCTTTCTTACAGTATCAGGTTGGAAGTCTGCATTTTGAACACGTAAATATTCTCATCTTGTGCAAATTTGTCTCACATTGTACTGGAAGAAGAGGAGTGAGATTCATTGAGCAACCATCAGTCTGAATATCAATGGAGCATGACAATAACAGTGTATGTCAAAACTCAGGTTTCCTCTGCAAATTCCCAGACTGCAACACAGACTCATTTCCAACCCTAATTATTTTTAGCTGTTACATTGTGCTCTTCTCTGCTCCATCTTTGAAAGTTAAAGGCTTGATTAGGAAGGGGGTCCTAACGTCAGTCAAACTTTCACAGCAACCACAAATGACATCTATCCCTACTTAACTGGAAGTATTTTGGGGGGAGAATATGGAGGTGAGAGAGGTAGGATAGGCTGAGCTATCACATTTCTTTTGGAAGGGGACTACAAGTGTTCATCTGGAACTGGGTGCCCAAAGTTTGCTGATATTTTCAGAAATGTCCCAACATACCTAATTGCAATTTTAGTTGTGTGATACTTTTCACATAAAAGCAGCTGAACTCCATCTTTATAATCCACATGACTCACCCAGCACCACAAAGTTTGGCGCGCAGATCCACAGGGAGTATAAGCCATGATGAGGGAGATGACAAATATCCTCCCACAACATATCTGGGGGAGAGATGCTGTTTTGGGGCCTGGAAAGAGCCAGCTGGCCTGCTGAAGAGAGCACCAAAGCTCTCTGGGGGAAAAAAAAAATAGGTGTTGATTCAAATGGACAAAATGCCATAATGGGCTTCTGCTGCCAGAAGTGGAGGTCTCCATCATTCTTTCTTGTCCCTTCCTCATAGCCATGAGCTCCCACCCTCCCCTGTGCTGACTCTTGCTGTAAGAATTTTATTAAAAAAAACAGCAAAAAACTACTACCACTCTTTCCTCCCCTAAGACATGGGGTCCTAAGAACGCCGAAGGTAGCACAAAACAAACGGACAAGAGGATACACCCAGGAGGGGAAGCTGGAAGGAGCTCCTAGCTCAGTGCCACACAGATGTGAGCAGCCATTGAATCCTTTCCTTCAAAGACTGAGGGATCCTGACTTTACAAAGGTCTTGTAACACTCAGAGAAGATAATCCCACATGGTTTCCCACTTGGTGCCCATAGGCTTTCCAATGGGACTCTCAGTGCCCCAGATTTCCTGTATCTTTTCTGCAGGAGTGTATTGCATCCCCCATGGCATCAAAAGGCCCTGGACATGCATGTTTAGATACCTGAATCTCTCCAACATCTATCTCAAGTGATGTCACTGAATTTCAGTAATATCAGTGACTTTAAAGGCCTGTATTCCCTCCAAGAAAAAAATTATATATTAACTCTTAATTATTACATGAAGTGTGAATGAGCAGAAGTGTCTTCACAAGCAGTTCCAAGTAGGAGCATACTGAATGCCTTTTTAGGTATAAAATAGGAACTAATAAACAAGAGATTTCAAGCTAGTGTTCAGCACATCTGCATTTCAAATTTCTAAGTTCCTATTTAGGAATCTTAATAAGTTTAACTGGCTCAGTGTTACCACATTTCTGATAGGGGAAAAAAAAAAAGAGTACGCAATACATACACATATATCTGTAGATTTTTCCACACTTGGGCATTTATT